>JAJLWU010000273.1:0-12330 GCA_030570855.1 Tardiomyces digboiensis | reverse complement strand
CAAGGTGTTTGGTCAGTCCCCTGCATATAAATTCATCCTTATATAGCCCGGTCAAAGGCTACTCAGCGAGAAGATTAGACTTGCAAGAATCATCACACCAACCTGGGGCTGACAGAATTCGTGGCGTGCGTTAATGACAGCACGGGAATTTAAAGCAAATAAAAGGAAAAACAAACAAAGAAACAAATACACGTACCTCCATCTCTTCCTTTATAATCCTGGCGGCCTCACCAAAACCCGCAACCAAAGGAGCGGCCAGCGTGCCGGATCGTAGGCCACGTTCCTGGCCACCACCGTTGATCAACGGCTCAAGTCTCACTCGTGGACGACGCCGAACGTAGCAGGCACCAATACCTTTTGGGCCGTAAATTTTATGGCCCGAGATAGACATTAGATCAATATTGGCCTTGTTGACATCAATCGGTACCTTCCCAAAGGCCTGGGCAGCATCCGTGTGGAAGAAAACCTTGTGCTTCCTGCAAATGGCACCAAGCTCTTCAATCGGCTGAATAACGCCAATTTCGTTATTAACGTACATAACTGACGCAATGGCAGTGTCTGGGCGAATAGCAGCCTCGAATTCAGCAAGATCCACAAGACCGTTAGCTTTAACTGGCAGATATGTCACCTCAAAGCCTTCCGTCTCGAGGTACCTACAAGTGTCGAGAACGCATTTGTGCTCCGTCTGCGTAGTGATGATATGCCTCTTTGAGTTTTTGTAGAACCGTGCAACTCCCTTTAAGCTCATGTTATTCGATTCGGTGGCTCCGCTGGTGAAAATAATCTCCTTGGGATCAGCGCCAATAACCGACGCGACTTGCTCACGGGCGACCTCAACTGCATCATCGGTTTCCCAGCCGTAAGCGTGAGTTCGCGAGTGTGGATTTCCGTATTGATAAGTGTAAAACTGGAGCATGAAGTCCAGGACCCGCGGATCAGTTGCTGTCGTAGCCTGCACGT
Organism: Tardiomyces digboiensis; assembly: GCA_030570855.1. Classification (NCBI taxonomy): domain Eukaryota; kingdom Fungi; phylum Ascomycota; class Dipodascomycetes; order Dipodascales; family Trichomonascaceae; genus Tardiomyces; species Tardiomyces digboiensis. Next base: position 11,370 of record JAJLWU010000273.1, on the reverse strand, counting down.
CCAAGTAGATGGGCCGACCGGCTAGCACGTCGCCCCTCTGGGATTTTTTCATAGCAGTCTCAACGGCGCTTCCAGGTGGAGGAGAATTGAGCACATCATTAGTGACGCGCGATGCAATTTTCCCTAGAGCCTCGCTCACAGATGCGCTTTTCGTGGTGGCGCTCACCGTTGTGCGCGCCACCGCGCTCGTGCTCAGGTTCCGCACAAACTGTCGTCCGAAAAGACGCTGCATACTTTCTGACAGACTGTGCAACTCAGAAGTACTTTACAGTTGTGTCAAAGATGTCAAGATGTCGCAGTTATCTTTTGCTCGAGCTTAGTCAAAAGACCAAGTCCAGGCGAGTTGGGAGTGGGCAAGGGATATCGCCGGATCCCGAGTCTCAGGTACGGCCCGGATCGGTTCCGAGTGAATCCTGACTCTGGGGATTGACGGGAGTCCTTGTCTACGCTTCAACTATGATACTAGCGAAGACTTTATTTGTGTTGAGTTTTCAAGCTGTAGTTTACACATAGTGTCCGTGGTGGGTTTCGTAGTGCGATGCCAAACAAATTTCAATATGATACCGACCAGTACTGACTATTACTGAATATATGTAGTCCCGAATCACCTATTGATCACATTGCGTGCTAACCAGATGCAAACGTTTATGTCTGTTTCTGAGGCAGAAGCTGCAAGAGGGAAGATAGTGTTGGTTGTATTTGCTCCAGATGTTGATCATGAGCCGATAGAAGGCCGTCTTTTCAATATAGATCCGGCTACGGGCACCGTTATTCTAGTGCACGAGGAAGACGCCAAACCAGCCTTCACTGTTCTCTACTATGATGCAATTGAGTCGGTAAAAGGTAAGCATCCCATGCCATGGCAATGGCAATACATTGGTTTACTCCATGGCCAAGTAAGGATACAAAGGGCTTACAACAGTGTTTGAGGGTGAAAATAAAGCAGACCATCTTCTCATATCCCAGGCAGATGCTCGACTAGCGCGATTGAAGGATATTTTACCTCCGGAGGGAATCCATTAGAGCGGAACACACAAGAGGCAGCGATTAGTTGGTGTCAACGACACAGCTACTTGCAGTCATAGGACTTTAATTCTACGAGGATTCAACTTGACGTAACAAGTTGACTACTAGATCTCTTCTTCTTTGGGAACGCCTTAAGGTGCGGAGAACTGGAGTAGTCGTGTACCGCACAACTGTGCGCCCATACGTTGATAACGAAGGTCACAGCCATCAAGATTCGCAAAATCGACTCAACTTTCATTCAATTAGCGATACTTATAGCCAGGTCTACAAATAGCCGAGAAAATAATTTCCATAGAGAACTGGACATCTTCGTAAAGGGTACGGGGACACGGCTGAGATTTTCACTCTTGACTTGTTCGATCTTCCAAGGTAAGTATATTTATGAACAATGACCGGGGAATCCAATTTGGGCCTCGTGTCGCTAATTGTAAGGACAAGTGAATTGTTGTAATTGATAAAATGGAGGCTATGAGTACTACCAAGTTACAGTCGCAACGGGTCACGCGGGCGGTCAAACCCGAGTTATCGCCTAAATCCATATTCTGACAGCAGAGCGGTGGCATGGCAGGGACATGTGTGGATTTGGCCTTTTTCCCAATTGATACCGTCAAGACAAGGCTACAAGCCAAAGGCGGCTTTCTGGCTAACGGTGGATGGAGAGGAATTTATAGAGGCGTTGGCTCTGCTATTGTTGCATCAGCTCCTGGTGGTATGTAAGAGGCGCCCCCAACCATCTAACAACGAGGCTTGTCTAACTCCAGCAAGTTTATTTTTTGTATCATATGAGGAATGCAAACGAGCACTTTTGCCAGTTTCACGGCGACACATTGACAACTCACAGCTGGCGGCTGGAGTTACACACATGGCGGCCGCCTCTGTTGGCGAAATTGCTGCATGCATGGTACGAGTTCCGGCAGAGGTCGTTAAGCAACGAGTGCAAACCGGCCAGTACAGGAGCTCTTTGCAGGCACTGAAGTCAATTTTGAGGAACGAGAAAGGAGAGGGCGTTTTCAGAGGGTTATATCGGGGCTGGGCCACAACGGTTGTTCGTGAGATTCCATTTACAATGATCCAATTTCCTCTATACGAGTGGATGAAAGCTCGTCGGGCAGATTATCTTAAAGTGGAGAGAGTGACGCCAATCGAAGGTGCTGTCGCGGGCTCGATTGCTGGAGGCATTGCAGCTGCTCTCACAACGCCGCTGGATGTGATCAAGACTCGTATCATGTTGTTCCATGAACGCATCTCATTCTTTTCCGCAGCGGGGTCCATTCTGCGTGACGAAGGGCCAAGCGCATTTTTCAAGGGCATAGGCCCTCGTACCATGTGGATCAGTGCTGGTGGCGCTATCTTTTTAGGAGTCTATGAGTTTGCATCAGACGTGTGTCGCAAAATCATATAGATGCCTCGTGTGTGTGTGTGTGTGTGTGCGAGCAATTAAGGGAATTGCGTTTGCTGTATAGATGCAGACACAACCGAGGGTAGTGTTAATAAGTCGTCGCATAGCCAAAATGAATCATAGAATAGAACTCTTCGTGGGATCGCAATGAAAACGGTACTTGTAACTGGGCTCATCTCTGAGTAACTATAATCCGAGATCCAGCTCTTTTCTTTCGAGCATATTTCAAAATGAAGTTTTCGAGCTTCACACCGTGATGCGCAACATCCTCTATAAATGGAGCAATATCGTCGAGGTCCCAAGTTGACTTGATTGACAGTAACTGCTGGAATCTGGTCTTGGGCTCGGCGGAAAGAACGGCCTTGTCAAGGTACCTAATTGTGTCAGGCTGCGGACATACGTAGGTTCCCACCAGCTGGGAAAGGTCTCGCGGCCAGTCAGCAACAATTGTAGTGGCATCTTTCCAGAGACTGTGAAAGTTTGAAATGGCCACTGGGGCCTTAGCATGGGTTCGTAAAAGATGAATTCCGATCGCACGGGTAACGGACTCTTTCTCCAGTGCATAGCTTGATCCTAATGTTAGTATTGGTGCCACGGGAGTAGAAGAACGATATGAAACATACCATTTTTTTGGGAAAACATCTCTACGACAGCTGTGACGACCGAGATTGACTCATCATATGCCTCGGCATCGACACCCATTTGACAGTAAAGCCGATCAACTTCGATATCGTCAAAACTCATGTTGGAGGTTACGACTGACGCCAAGATATCAGAAAGGACAGCAGAGCAAAGGGTATCATCGATAATACATGCAACACCGTCGATTTCGACTCCTCCATTCTGTTTCCATAGTTCGTCAAACTCTTGGTCACTTGCGGGCGATCTTCGCTTCAGAGCTTGCACGGTCTCCAACTGCACTATGCTGTCATGACCATTTAACCTACCACGATACAGTGGCACTTCCTTGAGAGGGATCCGACCGGTAGATAATGTAGGTTCGAGGAAACTCTCCACAGTTCCAAACCAATTCACTGTCATTAATAAAACTGAGACAAAACGGCACTGTTCACGGTCTTCGTACCTCTGGGCTCGTCGCAAGTGAGTGTGGAATCAGGGCGTACAAGCATTAGAGTGTTGGACTGGTTCATCTGGCGAAGACGAAAGGTTGTGCTGGGCGTGCACACCACTAGCTCAGTACTATTGCCAGACGGCGCCTTGATCTTAAGATTCTCACCATTCTGAACAGAATTGTAGAGGTCTGGAGTAAGCTCCAACAGTCTGAATTTGCTCTCAGCGTGCAGCTGTGCTGCTAACTGTTGCTTCATTTGAGTTGGGTCCAAATTGCCGACGCGAATACACGCGTAGGCTTAATCTTCGGTTTTCACCGTGATATTGTCCTGGCAACCAGGGGTCCACAGCCAACTGACGATTCCTTGGAGCGCGTGTTCAGTCCTGATTATTTGTTCCCACAGATCGCCAACGCTTTGATCGAGGGTAACCGCCCGTATCTTTGGCAGCGTTGTATTAAACAAAAAACCGAACAGGCGTGCTTCTGAAAGGGGAAATTCCAGCGAATTCAGCGAAGCGTGTCAGTTGGTGTTTAGATGCTGATTGCCGAGCAACCCAAAAAAACACACTTTACCTGAAATCTACGCGAACTGAACTAGTATAGGTGCGCTATCGGCTGCTGGTGGTCAGTGCTGTCAGGGGATCTCGCGTAAGTCCAAGTCTGTAAACTGCGCTAGACGTCGCCCCCCTAGAATCTCAAATTGAGTTATAGATCGCGTCCAAGTCGGATCTCTAGATCGAGCGCAGTATGGTCGTTCCGGTAAAACGCGTCATTAGCTATCCTATTTGGGAAGGAGCCCACACAAGAGCCGTCGCTGTTGTCAGCTGGGGTGACCGAGCCACAAAGCTTAAAGTACATTAGTGACTTGAGCATTTCTAGTGGCCCCCGTTCGATTCGATCGCATGCTGAGCACAGACTGCAGTGGTAGTGCGCAAGCGATCAGAATGCAATACGGCTTGTCGGAAGACCGGGGGTGAGTCAAGCCCAAGGAGGCAGACTGAACAATATTCATAGACGCGTATGGACTTGTACACACTTTCACTTTATTCGAGCTATCTAGGTTGCGTGGGGTTGGCCAATGAATTCCGAGGGCACGAGTTTATTTTATGGAGAGTGTGCGCGTTACCTATCAATATCGTCATCGCCTCAAAAACTGTATTCAATGCGAAATACTGTAGTCTTATACTGGTAGAACCTAGATTCCCAACAACGTGAAATGAGGCACACTAGCACAAAGAGGCTTGTCAATTAATTGTTTCGCGACGCGACGCGGACCGCGCGGCTGAATCTCGCGTTGATGCACGCCAAACGCATACCCGCATTCCAATAAACGGCCCCTGCACCGGACTTTGCAACTACTTTAATTTCCAAAGGGCTAAAGGAACGACGACCTGTCACCTGGCGATCCCAGCGACGAGTGCGGAGGGGTCTTTGTTGTGTCGTTCGTGGCAGTGAACTTAACTCACTTTCGTCATTCATTTCATTAGTTCACCACCGCCAGCTGAGACGTTCATTTTCCAGTTCGAGAGTCCACTGACTGACACGCATTGCCGCATTACAACATGACAGTCGGGACGGAGTGGAGCGAGGATGCTCAACCTCGCTCCGATCTAAGGAGGACAATTGTCATTGATTCAAATTGCCCATACATGTCTCGGCTCACAAAACAAAATATATCAGGTATGTGTGCTCCTACAAGGTTTCCACCATAGTCTAGTCAAAAGACGCGATAAAGCGACGACCTCTAACAACAGAGTCTGTATACATGACTGGCGAGGATTCCCTATTTGGAAAACTTCTAGCGGTTGTGTATCAGGCGGGCACCGATGAGGTGTCGGCGGCGGGTGTGTCGACAGTGGGTGAACGCGACGTGGCTTCCGAGCCAAAGCACAGGTTGTCCGTACTGATTGTCGGTAGTCATGGCACGAGCGGGTTTATCAACATGACAATCGACCGAAACTCGCGGTACTGGCCTGCGTGCGAGAGCTTACCCGAAGTACACAGAAAAAGCCTTGTCCGGCAATCGCTGGCAATCGGCATTCTCAGGTCTTTTGCAACTATGGAGCCACGAGTTAAGCAACAGCTAATGACAAACGCAGGACCAGGAGCAGGGAACTGGGATGAGACCGTAGCAGGCACGGTCGCATCGCGATTTAAACTGGCGGATGGAAAGTATCCGGATGAGATTGGCCAAACCTTGGTAGATTTGGGAGTTATGGAGCCCAAGTATATCAAGACAAACACGATTGATGTTGTATATGAGGATTCTGACAATACAATTGATCAGAATAATGACCTAGTTTATCTTCTTGGTGACCAGCTCGAGCAACTTTTTGACCCGCTTTCTGAGTATTCGCCAGAGCCCACTGAGATATTGTACACCCCTCCAACAGAGTCGTGCGATACACTAGATGACGATGGCGAGCTGGTGCGATCTATTGCCGAGGAACTATATATTTTACAAGCCAACGCTCGTTCTGACCTCGTCAACTTTTTGGAGGAATTTTTGATTCCGCTGCGCGTCAAGGTTTTAGGCTGCGAAATTGCTGATATGACGATTCAACGTCTCAACACTATATTCCCCCCAACTATAGATGAGATGTTCCGCATCAACAACATCTTCTACGAGGCCCTCCAGCAAGCTCTACCATTCGGTGCATTCCAAGTTATCAAGGCATGTGGGATGACAATTCCGTATTTCTACAAGGCCGCAATGCGCCACGAGGCTGCCACGAAAAACTTCCAGCGCAACCTCAAAGCATTCTACCCTCTGGTGCAATCATCTCTGAAACCAGAGGTTGCACACATCTACACTCCTCGGCGCATCGAGTCCATTATGCATTGTAGCCTCCATCTGACGAAACTGAAGCTTGTGCTCGAGCGCCTAGTCAAGGAGGGCAGCTGGACTCCACAACAACGACCCGCTGTGGACGAGTGCTATCAATCAGCAGTCGGCACTATTGACGCATTTGGCCGTGAGAACAATGTGTTGCCATATGATAGGCGGATCTTTACGCCAACTGGCAAAATTCTGGTCGAGATTGCGGCAAAGTGGCCCAAGGAGCTGGAATATGGGTGGATGAATCGCCGAGTCGTGACAATTTTCGACGGTATAGACCTACTCGAGGTGGACAAAAAGAAGCACGAGAAATTACAAACAATCGTTATTATGTTCACGGATGCAGTTGTTATGCTTCAGCCCAGAGAGCCTATCCCTATGGTCTCTGCATCGGGATACCACCGGCCGTCGGTGGCGGATGTCTTAATGCATGCTATGGTCAACGAGGTACCAGTTTCTAACATACCGGACTTGCGAGTGGTGTCGTGGGCACAGATTGCTGATGTTCACTTTGCAGAGTTCAACGATTCACGATCACTGGCGATATATGCAACCGGAACTGGCTTTCGCGAGATCAAGCATGAAATTCCAGATAATAATAAGATCACAACACCACAGAAAGACGTTGCTCGGTCTTATTTAAAGCTGTTTCGACTGGTACGCCCCGATCACCTAGCATCTAAGTTTGTCGAGCTTGCAGCAAAAGCCAAGGTGACTAATAAAACCCAGCCTTTTCATTTATTCAAGAGCACACGCCCACAGCTTACGGTTTACTCGACAGTCCATGAGCTTGCAAATTATAATGATGAGACACGCCGAAGTCCGGTTGCTATGTTTTTTAATGTTGAGGTTACGGAAGAAACTCTGGAAAAGTACAAACTTGCTGTTGCAATTGCCGTCGAATTTGTTGATCCGTTGCGCATTCGCATGGTTGGATTTTCGCGCCTCGGATACAAATTCGATCGAGTAGTCCTCAAGTCAGGATTTCCTAACGCGGTAATGTCAGAGCTAGCTTATTGCTTCACTTTGTATCTATCAAGTGCCAACCAGAGTATTGTTCCGCAAATTACAGCGGGCAACATGGCAGTCACTAAATCCTTGATCGATCACGCTAATTCGCCGTCCGATAAAGTCCTCGATGCACAGCGTCGGAAGCCCCACAGCATCGGACTACGTGCCGAAACCCCGATTCCCGGGTCTGGAAAGCGATTCAAGATGCCAGAAAACGCGAGGTTATCGCAATTGGCCATTTCGCCTGTGGAGGATGGAAAGCCAATACCGCACCCCACCCACCGGCCACCACCACCGCCGCCAACTGTTACAATATCCCCACCCGCTTCTGCCTCTCTGAATCAATCGCGTGGGACAGAGCCCATGTCTGTGGATGCCAAGTCGCGTACCACACCCGTGCTAGTTACTGTGGCTCAGTCGACCTCTGAGAAGCGCAAGGCTCCCCGAACTGAATTTTTGTCTCTACTCGCCTCAAAGAAGACTCCCAAAACGGATTCTGCCGAAGCTCAGTTTGACCATGGCGATAAGTCGACTATGGTGATATTGAACGAAGACTGCGACCCCAATGCCAAGTCTACACCACTCAAATCGCGGATATCAACGACGCTTAAAAAAATAGTCTCCAAGAAGTCACCTGAATCTCCAACGGAGACCATCATACCTGTAACTTCAAATGATCTCGGCCAGAGCGTAAGTCCATATGGATAGTTGCCATTCTCAGGTGCTAACGTATAGGTTGACAAGGGACGGCGTGAGCCAACGAACTCGGAGTTGTCGGCTGTCGAAAATCAAGAGCTAAACCAGTCTAACTTTCAATTCCCTCCACGAACCACTGTTCCATCACAGTCGCGAGAGCAGACGCCGACAAATGTTCTGAGAAAGAGGAAGTCTTTTAGCCAACTTAATCCAAGGCACGGAAACATTGCTTCGGATGACTCGGGGCAAGTTGATTGGGAGGACCTCTCTGAAGGCTTGTCTTCAGTGTCTATCAGCGGCACACCGAGCTTGGCTGAAGAGGAGGCTCGCCAGCAAAGGGATGTGGACGAGTGGTTTGAGGAAATGCAAGACCAAAATGATGGGCTCTCTCTGAGCTCTACGAACGAAGACCTTGAGGACTCGTTTGATCCTCATGACGCTGATGATCACGCGGTACATCTGACTCGCTTCTTCCACGAGGATAAGCGCCGCTCAATGTTTGTGCACGAGAAACATCGCAAGCATTCACGTATTTCAGACGACGTCTTTATCCACGGAGAGAAGCGAACTCCTCGACCTGATGACTATCACTGGGCCATGTCGACTCCGCTTGGGTCGCCAGAAGTGGGTCGCAGCGCTGTTGCTGCAGCATCTACTACTGATGTTTCGGCATTGTCAAACGACTTGGACTATCCCTTCGACTCAACTCCATCGTTGCAGCACACAGCAGGTTCTGCTGAAATTTTAGATTCACGGGATACATCTCGCCTGTCGCTATCAAGCACTGTGGATACAATTATTTTCGAGGACGACTTTGCTTATTTAGCAGGGTTGCTTGCAGATGAGGATACGAAGACCACCGCACCCCAAACAGAGTCAAGATTGGATCCTGGACTTCGGGATTCGTCAATTATTTTTCTCGGAAGCTATGTGCATCGTACCAATGAGTCACAATCTCATTTCCCCATTAAAATTGAGGCACAGACTCCTAAGAATTCCCGATCCAGTATTTCCTCTTATCTTGGCGGGCATCAGCATACCGATAGCGCATGGACTTCCACTGGTACTTATTCTTCGGATGCGTCGCCACGTCGAGGACACGGCCTGCGCCAAACGAGTATCACCGGTGTGGCGTACACGGGTAGTGGATCAGTTAGGCACTCGGGCTTGTTCGAACTTTCTCCAATGCGTGAGAATAGAATGCGCCAAGAGCTTCATGAGCCAGCTGCGGACGAGATTCCCAGCTCTCGTCAGCTTTCAGGCTTGGCGGAGAGTCAAAACGAGTCTCCAGTGCTGCGACAAATAGACGTGTTCGAGCAGCGATACGATGACCTGGGAGATTTCACAGACAATACCCAGGCTTCTTTTCCTGTATCCGCTTCGTTTAAGAGGATGGTTGTCGACTCCAGCATGAATACGCTTCAGCTTGCAGGTTTCATTATGCAATTTGACCGAATGAGCTCTCAAACTAGGGACCAAATGGCAGTTGCGGAACTGGAACGAGCTAAGAACGTCATCATTCAGCTTTACGAGTACACTCGGCGGACAAGTAGAGGTTACGTCCAGTCATCTACTGTTCAGCAGCAGATTATAGCTGGGGAGAACCGTGCCCGGGGGCTAGTTGCTAGTTCTCTGTGGACAATGATATTACTTGCTCACAGAGATCCTGAGCACAGCCAACACTATGACTCGATCTTCCAAGGTATGCTTGATATGGAATGGTTGCGACGAAGCACGCTTTACGAGGGAGTAGATGATTACTTGGCAATCCAGTTGTGGGCGTGAGGAAAGTTTCAGTTTTATTATTTAATGTTTAATGAATTTGCCCCCCAGCGATCTTGACATCATGAAAGACTAAATCTCCTAGAGAAGTACAACTACTGCGTCCAGCACGCTACTAGGGACTGGTATAAATTTCAGCTCGAAGATTTGTTCGTTCCCTAACGCAAAAACCATAGTGCTACTCCATAGAGGCAATAAAATTTCTACAGGCCATACATGGCACCTCACCAATCCTAGCGTGACAAAAATCGCACCCGGACGAACATAACCGTGAAGTTCGATGGTGACGGTCTCGAAGTTTGAACCCAGCAAGTGGCCCAGTTGGGGAAGAGGAATGGGCAGGCTGCGTGGTTTGTGTTCATGAGCCTTCCTGCATTTCAGTATCAGGGCCAGCCACCGAGTGGCTCTTCATCTTGCGTCGGATTTTACGTAGTCGACCTTGTTGGGTATAATAGATTGCTCGGCGCACGATAATCTCAATCAGTGCCTTGTCGAAACCGAATTCATCAATAGTCTGCTCATAAATTCTGTCAATGATGTGCGCGCGGTCCTTTTGAGGAGTGTCTCGCACCCATGTGCGAGACCCTAGGTCGAATCCCTCGGCTCTCAATAGGCCCAGAATCCGTTCCTCTCTCACTTTTGCTTCTGCGTGGTCATTTTCTAGCCCCATCTTTTTATACAATTCGGGAAGGGAGATGCGACTTTCAGACTGCTTTCTCTGTGAGCGCGGGGGTGAAGGATGAGATGCAATTGCGAGATCGTGTTGCGACTTCACTACTCCATGATGTGGAGCTATTGATCCATTCGAATAACTAAGACGAGGCGTGGCGTCCACAATGTGTGGCACATAATCTAGTGAATTGCTAGTATCGGCACCGTCCACTCGGGTGTGGAAGTTTGAAGCGAGATAGTCAAATTCGAGGTTATCAGTGGTAACTGGGTCTTCCACCTTTATGAGATTCTCCAACGCTACCGAGTAAATTCCATGGTCCATTGAATTCATCTCATCGTCCATCGTGACAAGCGGCGATTGCAGTTCTAGTGTTTGAGGGGTTTGCGAATACTTGCTGTCCATTTCTGGTGTGACAGGATCATTAAAATTGCAAGCCGGGCCACTTGGGACCATATTTTGAGATACAGGAGGATCTTCCATCCACGAACATTGCCAGTCAATACCGTTGCTAATTCCCGGAAACATCGACAAGCCATCTGACCCTGGTGGCGGAGTTGTCATGCCGCCTAATTCACTATCAGCTTGAAAGTCCATGTAGCTGGTGGACCTGGGGTCCTGCTGTACAACTGACATGATGTGGACCCTTTGATGTCGGCTTCAATGAGAGATGTAATCACCTGTTGTTAATCTAGTTATATGACATACCCCAGAGATCCGCAGATTGTGTCTCAAATTTCAGATCTTATATTTGAAAATTGCCGTTTCCCTATTCGCCCTTCCAAAACAGCTTCTAAGATTAGCCGAGGGTTGCGTCCATCCTTCGACTACTTCCAAGCGGTGTCTAGGTGCCTTCTAAAATGCCAAATTGAGCA
>JAJLWU010000272.1:0-12383 GCA_030570855.1 Tardiomyces digboiensis | reverse complement strand
TCTTGACCTGTCATATTCTCTAGTACAATTTTGACAAAACTGGTCTTTTTATGTGCCTCGTTGATAGCGTTGGCAATCTGAGCAATTGCCTTGGGCTTATCTGTACCCAAAGTAGATCCGGGATGCATGTTATATCGGCCAATCCCTAGCAGTTCACACCTCTCCAGATCATCCAGTAGGGCCACTTTAGACTTTAACAATAACTCTGGATTTGGATTTGCGAGATTAATCAGGTACGATGCGTGAGGTAGAATATCTCTGCCGTTAGTCCTTGCCATTCCCGAAGTAACATTTGCTCGTCGGTATTACCTCTTTGCGTCATAGCCATACTCTTTGATGGCAGCATGCCAAGATTCAATCGTAGATTTTTCATACGGTTTTGAAGTCCAGCGTTTCTGGTTCTTGAGAAATATCGCAAACGACTGGCATCCTAATTCCTTTGCCCGAGGTATTGATTCAAAGACGCCTGCAGTTAATTCGGGTTCATAAGCTCACTACAAACAATTCGTCCATATACCGGAATCCCAGCGCGCTTTGAAGGACAGTTGACTAGAGCTAACTATGCGTACCTTTGGCAGACGAAACGTGAGCCCCTACCAAGTGCTTCATAATGTAACCACGTGTATCGACTAGTCGCAAAGCCTTCTTCCAGATATTAATAAAGAATTCAAGGTTTCCCAAGAATTCCGACGTTGAGCAAAACTCGAGCCAACTGCGTGTTGGTCAGTACGCTGCTGGCCGAGAAATGGAACTTTCCCAAAGATTTGGGGCCCCGCGCGGCTGCAGCCATTGGAGGCAATGTAGGCATAATCTACACTAACTCATTGGTATCCTATCCCGCTGAAACTCTTTCAAGTCCTGCCCAGTAATTATTATTTCTCACGTCCCAAATTCACGCTTGCCTTGATCTTGAAGGAGGACTTTCTCTATCATAGTTTAGAGTAGGGTATGGTATGTCTCGCACGACAGCGCCTATATGCGTACAGAATGCAATGGATTCTGTAGTGAGGCCAATTAGGTGCCATGAATCAAAGGAAATATAGTTCTCATAGACAAATACATAAAGTTACAGAGCGTAGCGGAATTCCGGATTCTGGAAATCTGTGAGATCTGCAAACTCTGAGTTGTGAAATTCGGGAGGTAGCTTTTCGTCCTTACGATCTCGGCGCCTGTTTTCCCACACGTTAAGAGCGTACAAACATGACAGGAGCACCAGCGTAATGCAATAGCATACTACGATCAGAGTCTTTGCAGTTTGATAGGTTGGTGCTTGGCTTACCAAGAACGTCTGGGGACCGATAAGATTACCCACACAGTAAGCGATCAATGAAAGCGCCGAGGTCACTACCTTCTTCGTGTGACCAGCGGTATTTGAAGCGACCAGTGACAGTAAACAAAGCCACGGGATTGGGGACAACCCAAACAAGCACATGCCTGCATACTTTGTATGAGTATTATGGCCATACGCAAGCAAGCAGCTTGCTAGCAAGTTGATGCAATTGCCGATAATCGCAATGTTCATTCGATTCTTGGTCAACTGTGCCAAAAATCCAAACACAAATAGTCCCACCAATTCAACTGCTCCTTGTGGGAGAGTCATAATATACGCCTCGAGAACAGAGAAATCCATTGTGGTGGTCAGTAGAATGCTGCCCATATTGGTGATGGAACCGTTAGGAATGTTAGCGAACAGGTTGTATAAAATGTACACATAGGTTCTGGGATCCATGAAAACCTCCTTAAATTGATCCAGCTTGAAATGATGGTTACCAAATCCCTGTTTGTTTTCCTTGATGCGCACAAGAACGAGCAGACGCTCCTCTTCATTGAGGAACCAAGCCTTGGAAGGAATATCGGGAATATGTAGTCCAAAGACAATCCCTAGGACTATAGTGATGACTCCGATAATGATAAATAGTAGCCGCCAGCCTGCAATGGGAAGAGTTCCTTCATCTTGTGCCTTTGCCAGGCCATAAGCAATCCCGCTGCCAACCATCGAGCCGGCTCCGTTACACATAACCCATAGGCAAGTTCGGAAAAAGTGCTCTTCTCGCTTGTACCACTGGGCAGTAATAAGAACAAACGCAGGGGTTACAGCAGATTCGAGGCAGCCAAGCAAAGTCCGAAGCGCCATGAAACCAGCATAACTCTGGGCGGCCCCAGTAACCGCCAAGATGATACCCCACAACACAACAAATGCAGCTGTGACTTTGGCAATGGGAAGCCGTTGAAGACAGTATGACGCGGGAAATTCGAAAAATAGGTATCCGAGGTAGAACGCCGATCCAACCCACTGATATCTGTTGCCAGTCATGTCCAAGTCTTCAATAAGGCCCATGATTGAGGCGTACGAGTTAGAAAGCTTGTCCATGAATTGAACAGCATATATCACGCCCATAATGGGGCAGATATACCAATCAATCTTCCATAGTAACTTTCTGTCTGTTGCTCGGTCGATGGTCAAGTCCTCAATCTGGCTCGCTAGTTGAAGTGCAACATCTCCGTCATCTGCGACGATCTGTACTCTCTTCTCTCCTGTTTCGGGGTCCTCTTCAAGGACCGTGTGGACAACTTTGTTTACGTCTCTCATCGGTCTGGATTGCGGGAAAGCAGTCCGCCACTCTGGATCATTTATAGTGAAGCTTAAGCAAGGCGGCTGATCTGTGGGGGTCCCACACCACTTATCTCGTTGCGATAAACGTACATGCAGATAGATACCTCGGTCCCTTTGTATTCCTATCTATTTGATAAGACCCATGAGCCGCTGTAGCTATATGCGCCCTTCCAGTCAAGATATCTCTTGGAAGCTGCGCATGCACGCATGCCAAGTGCTGTTAGTGCAGATAGAAGGTATGAGAAGAGAATGGGAAATAAAAGAACTCTGCAGAAGGCTGATTACTGCGTTTGTTTGATACAACTGCACCACATTCTTGGGCCGTCGAGTATCGCAGCTCGCATATGACAGTAAGCGATTCCTCAATAAGATTTCCAGGGCGTACGTCACCTTCGCACATCGATAAACGCCCCCACCAGCAACCGCTAACACGGATCTGCCCTGCAACGGGCTAGGAGGGGTACGTTATCCGCAGTTAAATCTAATGCAAGTTAGGGTTGACAGCTGCCACACAGGCTGCAACAGTTAAACGACGTTGCCACTTGGGATATTCCGGCATCAACGAGCATAATCGGACTGCAGTCAATAGCGGATACTGTATTTCGCACCAGTCCACAATGTCTCTTAGGCGCCTGAATCCGATCCGGTAAAGGTCTCTGCCGCGCCGCGTCTCTAACCCCCCCTATCTGAGCGGCGTGGGGGTTTATCTCGCATATCACATATCCGTGTAACCCCGGCTTGACAAACAGAGTAACCGAACAATCGTGATGAAACGACGGGGATCGGGATGGATCCAGATAAGACCAGATATCCCATTTTATATTTTGACACTATAGAGTGCCTCGTGTGCGGATAATCTAACTTAGCTCAAGCTAGCCATCACGATACTAATTACCTCTTCTCTCGTCGGAATGAATGCACTAATTGCAGTCTTGTAACTGAAGGGTCCCAGAAACTATGAAATCTTTCTGCGGGGAAGTGCCCTGCATAGCCGCACATTTGCCTATCGTAGAAGCTTCAAGCGGAATGTGCTCCACCCTCTCAAGATGTCCCGTTCCTGCACGCATGCTTTAGTCCAGACACGCGTCTGGTGACTATTCCCCTCAGTGGGTAACCTAGGGGTCACGGACTGTTTGATACTGGCTCTAATTGACTGTCACGTATCGACATGTCCTACTCTTGGTCAAAAGTCAATTGTGATCGTGCGATTGTACAAGCAAATAAAACTGAACCGATAGGAGCTTAAGTAGCATAACGGAATTCCGGATTCTGGAAGTCTGTAAGATCCGCAAACTCGGAATTGTGAAGCTCAGGAGGAAGCTTCTCATCCTTGCGATCTCGACGCCGGTTCTCCCAAACATTGAGAACGTACATGGTAATAAGACACACGGATGTTATGATGTACGACACAACAATGAGGATCTTGGCCGTTTGATATGTTGGTGCTTGCTTGACCAAAAACGTCTGGGGCCCAACAAGGTTGCCGACACAGTAGGCAATCAGAGAAAGAGCAGAGGTGACAACCTTTTTCGTGTGTCCTGCAGTATTGGAGGCAATCAACGACAACATACAAAGCCAAGGGATGGCCGACGCACCCCAGATGCACAATCCCGAATACTTCATGTGGTTATTCACCCCAAACGCAAGCAAGCATCCGGCGAGCAAGTTCAAGAAGTTTCCGATAATGCCCATAATCATTCGCTTCTTTGTCGCTTGGGCTATCAACCCAAAGGTGGGGAGCAAGACAATACCCACCGCAGATTGAGGAAGGGTCATGAGGAATGCCTGCAAATCAGAATACCCCATGGATGTGATAATAATGCTCCCCATGTTCTGTAAAGAACCATTCGGAATGTTGGCAAAGAAGTTGTACAACACATATATATAGGTGCGCGGGTCCATGAAGACTTCCTTGAGTTGTTCCTTCTTAAAGTGGCGATTACCGTAACCTTGCTTGTTGTCCCGAATTCTGATCAAGACCTGCAACCGCTCTTGCTCATTGAGAAACCACGCCTTAGACGGATTGTCCGGAATATGCAACCCGAACACCACACCTAGAGCAATGGTTATGACTCCAATAATCACAAACAGTAGACGCCAAGCTGCCAACGGAAGTGTGCCATTGATTTGGGCTTTCTCCAACCCGTAAGCGATTCCAGCGCCGAGCATTCCTCCAGCACAGTTGCATGCAACCCATAATGATGTGCGCAGATAGTGCTCGTCTCGTTTGTACCACTGAGCGGTTATAATCACAAATGCAGGAGTTATTGCCGACTCAAGGCATCCGAGAAGCGTGCGCAGTGCCATGAATGCAGGGTAGTTCTGCACCGAGGCTGTGACAGCCAGGATCAGTCCCCAAACGATAATGAATGCGGCAGTGACTTTGGCAACTGGCAACCGTTGTAGCGAATAAGCGGCAGGAAACTCAAAAACAAGGTATCCTAAGTAGAAAGCAGATCCTACCCATTGATATTTGTTTCCTGTCATATCCAAGTCTTCGATAATTCCCATGATAGACGCGTACGAGTTAGAGAGCTTGTCCATAAATTGAATCATATAGACCAGGCACATGACGCTACAAACATATAAGTCAGTCTTCCATCTTAGCTTCCGGTCCGTCTCTGCGTCAATAGTCAAGTTCTCTATCTGGCCAGCAAGATCGAGCGCAATGTCTCCATCGTCAGCGACAAGTGTGACTTTCTTCTCTCCCGTCTCTTCGTCCTCCTCCAGGACGGTGTGAACAAACTTGTTCACGTCTTTCATTCTAACTCGGTCCTGGCTGGATATGACATGGCTGGAATCATACCTTTTATAGACACCGCAAAATGCAAAATGCAAAATGCTACAGCCCCCGCTTTTGTAAAACGCGGGAGCCATGCATTCGCATCAACCCTGAGCCCCTCTCTCTTGTCAGGTGGGATACGCGCGTATTGGCAGCATGCATTGTCAGGCGAGTATTTCTATAACCATACAAAACGTTCTACAACAGAGAAAGTCCTTACGTGCTCATACATTAAAGTCATCTGTCGCACACGCAAGAAATGTCCGATTAGATTGTGCGCGTTGAGATTGCCCGTGGGGCTGTGGTTGATAGGGGAGATCAAGAGTTTGGATTGTAATTCCGATTTATTTTTTAAAAAATAAAAATACCTCGTTTACAGATATGATTCAGATCTCTATCAATTTTTTCCCGTTGAAGTGAGAACGTTGGCCTGAGAGGCGAGTTCTGATGCATCTTACAACATCGCGGGTGACGTTACCCGCGGATCTTCGGGATGCGTTCTTGCATAGCCGCTTGCAGAGCACCCGCGTCAGCACCGGTCAGAGCAGCACTTATCTGGCTTTGATGTCAGGTTACGCTGCTGTGCCAAACAAAATTTGTAGTGTCGCAGGAGGCTCGTGGGTATTCTTATGCCATGGCAGATGAGGAACAAGTCCAGAGAGAGTATGATCACGTGGGCATGTTAGATGCTCTGCTCTGTAGATTCAGACCCGCCCATGAGATGAGTTCTTGGAATACCAACAGTACTCAAAGATACATGCTTGGCAAGTTGGAACATGTTATTACGATGATTTTACAGTTGGCTTCCAAAAGGTTCTCGAGCGAGAATATATATTAAATTTAGAGAGCGTGACGAAGTTCGGGATTCTGGTAGTATGTGAGGTCTGCAAACTCAGAGTTGTGAAACTCTGCCGGAAGCCTCTCATTTTTGCGATCTCTGCGATTGTTTCCCAGACGTTGAGACCGTACATAACCACGAGAAATGATAGGGAAATGACGTAAGACACCACAATTAGGACCTTTGCCGTCTGATAAGTCTGCGCCTAGCTGACCAAGAACGTCTGGGGCCCAACAAGATTGCCGATACAGTAAGCAATCAACGAAAGCGCAGATGTAACCACCTTCTTAGTGTGTCCAGCGGTGTTGAACGCAATCAACGACAGCATACAGTTCCATGGGATAGCCGACGCGCCCCAGACGTAGTACCCGCCAGATTGGGTTCGGTTGTAGGAACCGAAGGCAAGCAAGCACCCAGAAAGCAGATTCATGCAATTTCCAATAATAGCCATAATCATTCGATTTTTGGTCTTTGGGTCTATTATACCAAATAGAGGAAGACCAACCATCCCTACAGCACACTGCGGAAGGGTCATGAGAAATGCCTGCAATTCAGTACCCCATAATAGTCAAAATGTGCTACCCATGTTTGTGAGAGACCCATTTGGAATATTGGCGAATATGTTATACACAGTATAGACGTACGTCCTCGGGTCCATGAAAACTTCCTTGAGTGGCTCCATCTTGAAATGTCGATTTCCATAGCCTAGTTTGTTATCACGAAGTCGAACCAGTACTTGCAACCGCTCTTTCTCAGATAGATTCTACGCTTTCGACGGATTATCTGGGATGTGCAGTCCAGACACAATATCCAAGGCGATTGTAATGATGCCGATAATAACAAAGAGTAGGCGCCAAGCCGATAATGGGATAGTGCCATTCATTTGGGCTCTCTCCAGCCCATATGCGATACCGGAGCCAACTATTCCTCCAGCACAATTGCATGCAACCCGCAGAGATGTGGGCAGAAATGTTCATCTCGTTTATACCATTGCGCGGTTATGACCACAAATGAAGGAGTCACCGCTGACTCAAGGTATCCGAGAAGCGTACGCAGGGCCATGAATGCAGCGTAATTCTTGACTAGTGCCGTGACAGCCAAGATCAGTTCCCATATAACAATGAATGTGGCGGTGACTTTGGCAACAGATAGTCGCTGCAGAGTGTACGCAGCAAGAAATTCGAAAACTAGGTACCCAAGGTAAAATGCAGAGCTGACCCATTGATATCTGTTTCCAGTCATGTCCAAGTCTGTTATAATCCCCATAATGGATGCGAATGAGTTGGAAAGCTTTATCCATAAATTGAATCATATAGATCAAGCACATTATTGTACAGACATACAGGTCGGTCTTCCACCGTAGCTTCCGGTCCGTCTCTGCGTCAATAGTCAAGTTCTCTATCTGGCCAGCAAGACCGAGCGCAATGTCTCCATCATCAGCTATGAGCGTAACTTTCTTAACTTTTGTCTACGTCTTCTTCCAAGACGGTTTGGACGAGCTTGTTTACGTCTCTCATTGTTAACCCCTCTCAGAGATATGAAACTAGTGATATCGCTCGTGGGAGAGGTACCTTATATACACGGTGAGTAGTTACGTAGTTAAGAAAATACGGTAACGAATGACGTCCCGAATAGATGTAGTCAGCCCTGTCACGCTGGCGTTGGCTGTGTCACTGAAGATCTAGAAATCAGCTTTCCGGTTGAATATGTACTTTCTCGTTAGCTAGACAAATACTTCGTCTCTCAAATTAGTAGAATACAGGGTCTTAGATAATGCTTGTTGAAACGAAAAGTCGTCAATTGTCGAGTGTGCATGGCCTTGCGTTCATTATATGCGCTCAATACGTTACAAGACAAGGTATGACTAGTGGGAAATTAGTTCGATGGGAGTCTTAGTTGCAGCTGACCAGCAGGCATCTTATGGAATAGTAGCGAGGAGTTATGAACAGTGTGATAATGACTATCAACAATTCCTGCACGCAAAAATTGTCCGACAATGAATGCACGCCGACGGAAAGTCCCGAGATAGATCTCAACTTCACGTAGATTTTAGAAGCGTAAGCGAGGCCACGATCTAAGCTGACCCCGTGTGAAACGTGGCAAACATAGCGATTTCAGAATTGCGATATAGTATCGCGGGTAACTCGGCTACGACGTTGGTTACGTCAGGATTCCTTGGTCTTTTCTTTGAACAAACTGAATTATCCTCAGTGTTCATCTTAAATCAAATCTGAAGGAAAACAACCTCTACGTAGTAAACCAGCAACAGGTTTTTTCAGGTATTTGCATTATTTCGAGGCAGTAGACGTGAGGTGCCAAGGTTCCTGAAGAAGGGCATCGGAGTCCTACTACCCCGCAAAATTGATAAACCAACTCGCGTGCGGCTGTCCCGAACGTAGATCATCGATATCTGCGACCCGTGTAAGCTGCAGAGTGAGCAGACTGATAGGAGCTACCGAGGTACAGGTGATTCGACAAGGGAGAGCACGAGCCAGTTCATGCAGATAAAAGTGCGTAATCACTGAGAAAAGGGTATCCCTTTAGTCCAACCATCGGCGAGTAAGATAGGACTGTCCCGTACTCGCGAAAAGGTGAAATGCCACGTGCCAGCTGTTCATGAATCCACTACTCGAATCCGGAGACTGGCAAGCATTTCTCCAAGATGATTATAGTCCAATTAGTAACGTCTATTAATCAACTAAATTCATCGGCACATTGAGCGAAAGCCTCTAGGTTCAGCATCTGTTCTTGCGAGTTGGCAGCTTTATCACAACATATGTTTATTTCTTTTGCCGTTTCTTCGATTTGTCCTTCTCCATCGCCTGCTTCTTGCGCTTGGCAGCTTCAACCGCTTTCTTGGGATCCTGTGGGATCGCTTTGAAGAAGTCAGTAAGCCGTCCTTGAGGAGTCGCCTTGGCTCCCTTCGTAAGTTTCGCGGCGCCGCCACGGACTCGATCTTCTGAAAATCCCTTTTCGCGAACGAGAAATTCAACCAATCCCTCGACATCAGGCTCATTCCACTTGAGTTCCACGGCGTCGGCTGGAAGTGATTCCGGGGAATGAAACAGCTTTCGAACCTCTTCAAATGGCCAGTCTTCTGGGATCTGTATTTTGGCCCCTTTGGCTTTGAGCGCTTCTATGATGTTCTCAATATTATGGTGCTCTCTAATGAGTTTGTATGCGGACATTGGACCAATTCCTCGAGGAGATTCGCAGTAATCGCAGCCCAATAAAATACACAAGTCCACAAATTCATCTCTGTTAAGCTCCAAACCGTCCAGTGCCTTTTGATAGTTGACCTCCGTGATAGGCTGCTTCTTCTGGTCGGCGGCTGTCAAATGCCGTAATAAAATAGGAGTGCCGAATGTCAACGTATCCATGTCTTCGGAAGCAGCGGCCCACACTTTGTCAGCGGCAGCAAGCAATGCACACTGGGCCTCTGCCTCTCCTGGTGCTTCTACATAGGGAATACCCATCAGCTTTAGCAGCCGCTTTGCTTCCTCGTTTTGCTCTTTCGTTACCTTAACCAAGCGCCGTTCAAACTTGGCAATGTCATCAGCAGTACCTGTCTCTTTCAGATCCTCCTTTGCCTTTTCAGCTTTCTCTCGTTGAGCTAAGCGCTTGTCCAACTCACCTTTTTTCATTTCTGGCGGTTTGCCATCAAAAACATAAACCGGTCGCACACCGTTTTCGATTATTCGCAACGTTCGATAAAACATTCCCATCAAATGACTCGTTGTTTGTCCATCTTCGGACATAAGTTGCCCTCCGTCTTGCTGTCTCACAGCAATGAGGAATTGGTAGAGAGACATGGATCTGATATTAGACTTAATACGTTTGCGGATATCGATATGAACCGCTAGTACTTACGCATCCTGTAGTTAGTATCGTATGCACAGACGCTGACTGCAACGTGAAATACTTACAATTGCAACTTTTCGGCCCTGAAGAGACTTGAACTCCACATTTTGAATGGCGTGGGGTGCGTGATCAGAGATGACCTTAAAAAGTCCTGGAGCTTAGCGTTTATCAATCAGGATTCTGTAACCATAGAAGACTCACCTTTGATGCCCATAGTTCCAGTCTTAGAATCAGAACAGTCGCTGTCTCACGCTAATTAGCGCTGCCAACCCTTAACCAACGCGACTTTTTCGCGTTCAATGCCAATTCTACTGCACATATGCGTGTGAGTATATGCACGATTCCTAGTCATAGCCGCATTATTTGGTTCGGCACTGGAGCTTTGATTTTCTGACCCATATTCGCGGAAACGGCGTCCTATAATCCTATGGTTTCTATATCATTGCATGGTCGGGGCTAAGTTTTGCCTCTCCCCGTGGATGTTGGATGTAACCATGATAGATCAGCGCGACATTTCAAATACCTGCATAGTGCTAGCCCAGCTTTTCGCTACTTTCCGTAAAGCTGGTTCACGCATTGTAGCTAGCCAACTAATTCTCTGGCAGCTCTACCAGTAATTGGCTTATCCAAGAAATGGCCACAGTCAAATAGTTTCAAACCTTTGTTGCATTTTGACTTCCGCGAGCACTATCTGGGTTTGGTCTGGGGATGACGGAGTGGTACTTCCGACGCAAAACAATGGCGGTGGGCTCCCCGCTGCGATTTTGTGACGCAATATCTCTACTTCATGCTAAGTGGACTGGATGAAATAGCACTTGAAGAACAGCGCTCATTGAATATAACGTTCAACTTTTATGATAACAAGTAGTATATGAATCGAATACTAGTGGTCATGGTGGACACCTAACGAGGCTCCAAGTACCAAGAACTCTGGCACGCTTTCCGCTCCAGCGTGATCTTAAAACCCGCAACCACGCCGAGCCACGAATCTTGGCCCAGGTGATTGAACAGGTCCGCCGCACAAAATCCCGCCAGTTACCCCGCGCCCCCGCCGCCATGCGTGGGGTAATATAAAAAAGATCATAACTTCCAGTTCCGTCATTCATAACGGATCTTACAAGAGGCACTATGACTGTTGGTAGTCAAACTCACGATTGGGAGAATCCTGCCGTCTTCCAGCGTAACCGGTTGCCAACACGGGCATACGCTCTTCCCGAGACAAATGTATCGTTAAACGGGGAATGGAGCTTTCATTACGATGAGTCTCCGTTGATCGCGCCGTCTCCGCAAGACCAGGACGATGGCAAATGGAAATTAATCGAGGTGCCAGGCCATTGGCAGCTCCAGGGCTTCGGTCGACCTCAGTACACCAATGTCGTATACCCGTTCCCGGTTGATCTTCCGCATGTTCCTTCACACAATCCCACCGGTTCGTACCGGAGGTCCTTCAGAATTCCGTCTGAGTGGAAGGATAATTCCGAGGTACGCCTTCGCTTTGATGGCGTCGACAGTGCGTATTACGTCTACGTCAATGGTCATGAAGTCGGATACAGCCAGGGCAGCCGAAACTCCGCAGAGTTCGATGTCACCAAGTACGTCCATCGCAACCGGGATAATGACCTCCTTGTCCGCGTAATTCAGTGGTGTGATGGCTCCTACATTGAGGACCAGGACCAATGGTGGCTCTCGGGCATTTATCGAGATGTTACTCTGCTCGCATTCAATCCTGCTCATGTCGAAGACTTTTCGGTAGTTACTGAGTTTACTGATTCTTCGTATACCGATGCAAAGCTTCATCTTGAACTTGACGTGACTGACCCGTCGGCAAATGTCAGCATTCACCTTGCCAGCCCTGAGGGTAAGCCTATCTTTGACGGGGCTGCTGGCCGCGATGGCTTTACGTCCAAAGATGGCAAAGTCCAGGGTACCATTGCATTGTCAAAGCCAAGTCGTTGGTCTGCGGAGTCTCCCGCCCTCTATACTTTGAGGATTCAGGTTAGCACTGACAATGGTGTAACCCATGAACTCATTCATAAAGTCGGTGTACGACAAGTCGAAATGAAAGGCGGCAACATATGCGTAAATGGACAAGCTGTCATGTTCCGCGGCGTAAACTTCCACGATCACGACAGCAAATACGGACGGGCCGTACCGCTTGAAAAGCTCCGCCGTGACATGATACTGATGAAGCAACATAACATCAACTCCATCCGCTGCTCTCATTACACAAAGACTCCCAAGTTTTATGAATATGCGAATGAGCTTGGGTTCTACGTCATGGACGAGGC
>JAJLWU010000271.1:0-12549 GCA_030570855.1 Tardiomyces digboiensis | reverse complement strand
CTAACTTTACGATTATCGATGCTCCCGGTCATCGTGACTTTGTTCCTAATATGATTGCTGGCTCCTCGCAAGCCGAGTGTGCTGTACTGGTTGTTGACGCTTCGACGAATGCTTTCGAATCTGGCTTCGATCTGGACGGGCAAACAAAGGAGCACGCAATACTTGTCAGAAGTCTTGGCGTCGATAGCATTGTTGTTGCTATTAATAAGCTTGACACAACAGGTTGGTCGCAAGAAAGGTTTGAACAGATTTCGATTCAATTAACTGAGTTCCTAGCCAAGATTGTTGGTTTCGAAAAGCATCGCATTGTTTTTGTGCCAACTAGTGGGCTAAATGGCGATAACATTGCGAAGAAATCAACCAACTCCCTTTGGTACAATGGCCCCACTCTCCTCAGCGTGCTGGAAAACGTTCAGCTGAGAAGCAAGGATGAGTTAATCACCCAGGATTTCCGTCTGATTGTGTCCGACGTTTACAGTGCCGCTCATACGTCGGATATAACTGTTCTCGGTCGCATAGATAGTGGTGGTGTCCAAGTTGGCGAAAATGTTCTCGTGTTTCCGTCTGGCTGTAGTGCCACGGTCAAGTCGATCAATTCTGGTTCCGAGAGCCGCCAATGGGAGGCTGCAACCAGCACTGTGTCGATCAACCTCACAGGCATTGAATTGGATGCCGTCGCTGTTGGTGACGTTATTACAAACGTTGAATCACCTGTTCAATCCGCTCACCGATTTAAAAGCCGGATTGTGGTGTTTGATATCAAGCGGCCGATTCTTCAAGGTTCTAGAATGATTCTTCACCGTGGTCGAACTAATGAGCCATGTACTATTTCGAAGATTGAGGCTACGGTCGACAAGGCAACAGGCCAGGTTATCAAGAAAAGGCCCCGTCATGTTGGCTCGGGAAAGACTGCTGTGGTTGAAATATCGTTTGTTGGCGACAGAAGCATTCCCATGGAGGCCTTCAAAAAGTCTAAAGCACTTGGAAGGTTTGTTCTCCGCAATGAGGGTGCAACTTTGGCTGCTGGAGTTGTTGACGACATTGTGGATTGAATACTCAAAAGCGCAGATGACAATGTAATATTATAAATAGAGGAGCCAGTTGCACCAAGATTACATTTCGATAGAGCCTACTTGTTCGTCATTGATTCCTTCTCAAACATTATTTTCGTGTATAACTATAACATAAAGTCGTACGCCAGCAGGATTACAGCAACAATCAACGAAGAGTAGACAATAATCTTGGATGTTGTTTTATTTCTTCGCCTTGCACTCGAGAGCTCCTTAGTGCCAAACCCAATGTCTGCAGTTGCGTCATCCGCTTGTTCAAGCATATGCTGGATTGTATCAGATTGCGAGGCTAATTCGGTCATCAGCTTATTTTGTAGTTCGGAGATCTCAATCAGGGACTTGTGGGCCGAATTCACTTTCTCCAGGGATACTTCCAAGTCACGGAGCAAGGCATTGTTTTCTTGCTCGAGCTCTTGAATCTGCTCGGGCGCTAGTTCCCCTACTACATCATGATCTGCTGTTTGCTCGATGTCAACAATTCCCGCCGATTGTGTTGACTTGACGACCGTAGGAGTCGAGCGATAGAACGCATCAGTTTGTAAACTGCTTTTTGATTTTGCCATTTGACGTGCCACACGCACTTCTTGCTGCTTGGCTAGACAGTCAGAGACCGATTTGAGCAAGTTCCGAAGGTACCATAATACGCCTTGCCTATGCAGTTCCACTGTGTGATTAATGCCTGCAGTGTTTGGGTTCACAAATATCCGGAATCCTTTTGGCTTCTCGACACGCACGCGTTCAAGCTCTTGCAGTCTTTCAAGTGCCGCCATCTGTGTCTGTATTATATGTCGTGTTTCGTAGTCTATCTCATCTCTTTCCTTCTCAGTCAATGCATCATTGTATGCTGTTGGACGCACGGTGGACAAGTACGCGGGCCGTATCCTATTCAAGTAGCGCTGTAGCTCATTGGCTGCTGTATTCTGTTGTTAGTCCAGTAACCTCCGCGCTAATTAGTAGCGTCGCAGTACTAGACCTTGGCACTGAGTTGACTAGCTGCTTGCAGACAAAAGAACGGTATGAGCTCTATAGCTAAGGGGATCCCAAGAGGTTTTGCTAGGCGGAAACATACAATTTTGAGGCACTCCTGTGTGAATCTGTCGGGGACGTGACGACCGCTGTCTTGTAGTACTACAGGACCACCACTAGTCTCGAGGGACTTTCTTGAAAGCTCGCGAAATAAATAAGTTCTATCTGTCATTATCAATTGTGCCCCGAGCTTCTCTTGGGAAGATCTTGGGGTCGCACAAAGTTGGTTTCCACAGTTCGCACCGACACCTGTCAAGGAATCTAGAGACGCATAGCTAAGTTGCATAATGCACCACGCGGCTAAGACATATATGCTTAGTTTCCATCAAATTCTACTGCCAAGTCGCACGACAACTGAACACTATTAGCAGACATGGCGTCAGATGCTTTAGAACAGCGTAGGACATGGGAGGAGCGAAGAAGGGAACGGTACAGGCATGATGGCAGAGATAGGTACAGCGACGACTATAGTCGCAGGACACCACACGGCGGCGATTCCTATCGGCATCAACGCTCCGATGAATACGGCCGGTACCGAAGAGGAGAACCATCTGAAGACGAGGATTGGCGTGACATCAGGCGGCGACGTAGAGAGTCAAGATCACCAAGTACTTCAGCTTCGAGGGGTGACAGATATGTAAGCAGGTCCAGGAGTCGGAGTCGGTCTCACAGCCCAGAACGGAGACACCGTCGCCGAAGATCGCCGAGTGCTGACGGTAGGAGCAGGAGTGGGGAAAGATTGCCATCGCGACAACCATCCACTTCTGCCAGCGAACCGGTAAAGGAACCGGTAAAGCCCAAGGTAGATGCTGCTGCTCTGGCTGCCATGGCGGCGGCAAAACTAAATGCGCAGCTGGCCGAGCTCAAAGGCAGCTCGGCAAGTAAGTCCCCAGAAAGTGCTGGACCAAGCCCATCGGCGTCAAGTGGCCCTCGAGTTATTTTGCGAAAAGAAAAACTGACACAGACTGTGGACATCAATGACGTCCGCAACAAGTTTCTGCTTACAAAACAGGAGACTCGGGATATGATCAACACGAGAACAGGCGCATCAGTGACACCTCGTGGGCGCTACTATCCAGACAAAACTTTTGCAACTCCAAAGGATCCGTCTCTACATTTGAAAGTTGAGGCAGACGACCAGGAGAGTCTCGATAATGCAGTTGCACTTATTGAAGACATTATTGACCAGGACATGGGCTCCTTGGCAGACGAACGACGGCTCCGACTGCGCGAGGTTGATGATTCCAAGCTGTTGGAAGCCAAAAAGAAGACTCAGTGGCCCACAGAAAATGTAGAGCTAACTGGCTTGCTGGCTCTTCGGCCCCCGTATGAATTGCGAGGACTAATCATTGGAGCTGGTGGGGCAAATGTGAAGCATATTGTGAACCAGACGGGATGCAAGGTGAATTTACGGGGTGAGGGCTCTGGCTACCTAGACAGAGCAACTGGGCAGGAAGAGTCTGTTCCTTTGTATATTTCAATTTCTGGTCCCGAAGCTGAGGAAGTTCGTCGAGCCAAGGAGATTTGCCTTGATTTGCTCGATGCTGTGGCTGAGCAACTACAGGGCGAACATGGTAATACGCGCCTCGCCTCGCCCCCTCCTCCCCCTCCTTCAGTTCAACAGAGCGTGCACGCTAACCCTGCAGATGCCATCATCTCTCAAGTCATTGGCAGCTCTTATCGTGACAACGCAGCGGTTCCTCCTGGTCCGCCGCCGCAACCGCCTCCACCTCCGCCTCCACCTCCGCCTCCTCCACGAACCGAAGTACCGAGGCCACCACCACCGGGGCCACCTCCAGGTGCTTATTCACGTGCCTGGTAAGCCTGGTAAGTACACGGAGGAGTTTTACAAGATCTAATCTATAGATTTCTGATCTGAATCATGACGGTTTTATTCTCTTTTATAAAACGAGGTGCGATTAGAATTCCATGACATACCTAAATAGCATAATGCCATGGATCATATAAATTCCGATGGAAACGCATGTCAACAGTAGAGCGAGGTATCGCGCCGTAGCAAAAGTATCCATGACAGGAATCCAGAGCCTAGTTATCTCCACTTGCTCGCTTCCGAGACATAATAGGTTGGTTTATCGTATCAACTACCAATTCTCCTGCCGACACAATTCTTTTCAACGACCCTTGTTGTTTGCTGATTCTGACATTAGATTTGGTCCATTAATAGGAATTTTTTGAATCTAACATACTCTTTTGTGAGGGCTCCGCTAGCAACCAGGATCCCGTCAACAGACTGCAGTTAGGGAACACCGTCGTAATTATTCGAAATGAGCAGCAGCGCCGAACCTTTTGGACATTTTTAATATTAGAATCAGCTTCGGCAAACGTATCCTGTGCCTTTTTAATTTCCTGTCATGAGCACATGCTTTCCGCCACACCTAGCAACTAATACTCACAGAGAGAACGGATTGAGATGGCACTAATCGCAGTTCTTTTTTCCAATTAGCTCCCATGTCGTTAAAGTCATGGGTGGGCGCGTTGAGCCAAGTACTGTGCTTGCACGGCTTTCAACCTGCATTGTAGTGGTACGGCGATTCCATAAATCTGCGGACACCAGTGTAAACCTCGTAGATTCTCCACAAGCCTCGAAAGCAAATAACTTGGAGAATCGGACGTATCAGGTGTCGACTGTAAAGATCGTAAGAGCTGAAAATGAGACGTTAGTGAGCCGTATGCGAGTCTTATGTGAGTCGTATATGAATCGCACATCAATGGATTGATTATGTCCATCGTTAAATTCACGATGTTAATTAAGTCCACTCCCCGAAATCACGAATAGGCTACTACCAACCAAAGGTGTTATTGATTCACGTTTACTAAACTGAAATCGCGTTTGAACCACCTGACATGTATCATCTGATGGTGGTCAACTCAAACTAGCCCTTGGCATAGCTTGCGAAGAAGATTTCACTTACTCATGCATGTGTATTAACAAAATCTATTGTACATAACTTTCCTCTAGTCCGTAGCAGCATGCCTCTTAGCCTGTTCTTTGACCTTGCGAACATATGTATCGCGGTCGCGTCTGTAGTTTGAAAACGCCTCCTGTTGAGCAGGAGAATCCAAGTTCGGATTATCCAGCAGCTCCTGAATTCCTAGAACAAGCTGCTTCATACTAAGAGCTGGACGCCAATCCTCGTCCTCATTCAAAATCGACAAGCAAATGGTACCCGACGGGTATACATTCGGGTGATAGAACCCAGCTTCAAAGCGACACTTTGGCGGTTTTGTGGGATACTCGTTGGGGAACGCCGCTACGATTTTATACAGTCCTCCGTCCCAGATGGTTCCGGCCTTTCCTGGTACACCAATATCCCAGGTCATCAAGTCCAGAGTCCCGTCCGAGTTCTTTCTTGGCTTGGCATAAAATCCAAATGGGTGGTCCTTCCTCCACGCCTTCCGCTCTTCTTGAAGTCTCTTGAGACAAAAGCTCGACATGCTCTTCCGGCGTTTTTGTAAACTGTCGTGTTGTACAAACGCTGGGGCCTCAAGAGGCTTACAAATTAATGATAATTTGTACTGATGTAGGAACCGAGTGCTGGGCGTCTTCTTCGTCACCCATAACGTAGCTGGACCTGAATATGAGCCCAGATAACCCATGAAATTTTAAGACGCCTAAGAGGATTATCCTTAGTTCTCCGCGACTCTTTGTCTAGTGCTTGTCGCCAGCCAAAGGTGCGGCGGTGTGACTTTGTGTTTTTGTGTGTTTCTCGGTGCGTGCCTGCCCAGCCGAGAAATGGCAGGTGTGGAGTCGCTAGCGCTCAAGGCGACGACTCCACTAGACACAGAAAACACTTACTATTATAATCGCACTAGTATCAGACCAAGCTACACAAGATTAGAGGGCTGCTGGACTTAGGAAACCATCTATATGAGTCAGGACAGCAAGCACGCAGAGGATGAGTTCGACGAGCTCGATGATCTACTCGACGAATTTGCCGACCAAGTCTTGTCTAAACCCCCTGGTTCCGGCCAGAAAGATGAATCAGTGGCATCCAATGAGCTTTCTGCAAAGTCTGAGGGCCAAGTCGAGAGTTCAGCACCCAATGTTGCTACAGTAGAGCGCACCACGGTGGTGGCATCCGAATCGACCACGAAAAACGACGCCCGAAAGGAGCCAGCAGCACTCCCCGAGCTCGACGACGATTTCGCCAAGTCCCTCCAAGAAGGAGTTGGTTCAATTTTACAGGAACTGAAGGACGAACCAGGTGCTCTTGAAAACTTCGAAGCTCTTATGGCCAGCCTCTCAGAGGCCACTGGTGCGCAACCCCCGTCAACAAAAGGCACCACGACTGCCAAGTCAGGTGGAGCTGCCACTGGAGGTGACTTTCATGATACAATCTCAAAGACAATGGACCGGTTAAAAGAGTCGCGGGCCCAGATGAATGATAAATCCCAGGACGAGACCGATTTCCTTGCCGACATGCTCAAGCAACTGGGAGACGCAGCCGGACAAGACGGAGATTCCGATGGTCTCAAGGGCTTGCTTGCAGGCCTCTTGGATGAACTGTCGTCAAAGGAGATTCTTTATGAGCCTATCAAAGATATGGCAGATCGGTATGGCCCATGGCTCGAAAAGAATGGAAGCAAAATTTCAGCAGATGAAAAAGCCCGATACGAGAAGCAGTATGCGATTGCGCGGGCCATTAGAGATAAGTTTGAAGAGCCGGGATACTCGGACTCTGACAAGGCTGCCCGACGATTTATTACCGAGAAAATGGAAGAGATGCAGCAAAGCGGATCCCCTCCAGATGAGCTTATTGGTGATCTAACAAGCGGCATGATTCCTGGTTTTGGTGGCGCCAGCCCTGAAGGTGATATTCCTCAAGACCTTGCTGATTGTAACATCCAGTGAAGTTAATAATAGATTTTTGTTTGTTAGTCTTGCTGCGATGTATCAGCTCCAATGTCACTAGAAATATTAATACAGTTTGTTGCACTTGCAATCGCGCGATAGCATTGATAGTGCGCGGCTCCTAAACGAAGCCCACCTCCAAAGTTCCAGTTAAGAGCCAGAGCGGACTCAGCATCTGTAGTTTGTTTCTGCTTGCTCCAAGATGGGTACGTATGACTCAGTAACGAATTTGAGGTACTTTTGCGCGAGCTGAGCCTAGATGACGAGTTGTAAGGTCGGCTGTCGACTCGGCACATGCTTGCAATGGCCATCGAGGCAGTTGTGTTTGCAATAAACCGCTGACGAACTAGATAAGGAGCTGCAGCGAGGACTGAGCGACAAGTTTTATGACAAGCGGAAGCTTGCTGCCCTCGAGCTCGAGAGAGTGATCCGAGAATGCCTATCTCAGAACGACTATGCAAAGATTCAAGAAATCATAGATGAACTCAGCCGGGACTTTGCATACGCCATCCACCATCCAAACTTTCGCAATGGGGGCCTTATTGGTCTGGCTGCTGCGTCAATTGCATTGGGACAAAATGAGGTCGTGAGATACCTGGACGATATTATTCATCCCGTGTTAGCATGCTTTGGCGATCAAGATGCACGCGTTCGATATTACGCTTGCGAGAGTATGTACAATGTTTCAAAGGTGGCAAAGGGGGAGATATTGAGATACTTCAACGAGATATTTGATGCATTGAGTCGCCTCGTTTCCGATAGCGACCATTCGGTTAAGAGCGGAGCCGACCTCCTGGACAGGTTGATAAAGGACATTGTAGCGGAAAAAGCCTCATCATATGTTTCCGTAATACAAAAGGATGTTCCTGAGCCACCTCCGGGTATTAGCGAGAGCGACGACCCCACAAAGCCTCGCCTGCTAGATGAGCCCCGCCAAACTCAAGAGGCATTCTCTCTTGTCAACTTTATCCCACTTCTTACAGAGCGCATGTATGCAGACAGCCCGTCTGCCAGAATGTTTTTTGTCTCGTGGATAACACTTCTTGACTCAATTCCCGACCTTGAGATGGTTGCGTACTTGCCTCACATTCTTGGGGGACTTTTGTCCTTCTTGAGCGACTCTAATAAGGACGTGCGTGTTGCTACTTTGAGTTGTTTGGATGGTTTTCTGCAAGAAATCCGACGTATCATGGAAATCAAAAGCACAGTTGCTGAGCGCAAACGAGAGATTGCCGCCAATGAGGTGGCTGTTGCAACTCCAGAAGAAATCTCAAATAAGGAGCTCAATGGAGATGGTGCAACGTCCGCCGCAACAGAGCAGGAGCTCACAAAGCAAGTAGATAGGTCACTGGCAGTGCAAATGAACGAGCAAACTGAAAGTTCATCCGGAGCTGCTGTGGTCCCGCTGCCACAGACTCAAGACACGATTCCACAGGCCAATAACGCTAAGCAGACCGGTGACAAGCAAAGGGATGATGAGGATGATGATGAGGATGAAGGGCTATACATACCTGGACAGGATGTCGTCATAGATTTTGACAAAATAATTGAGATATTGATGGCACACCTCGACAGTTCGGTTGAGCAGGTGCAGTTGGTGGCATTAACGTGGATTGAAACTTTGTTGGATGTTTCTCCCGAGAGTATAATGCCCTACGTACCGCGGTTCCTATCTGTATTGCTTCCCACAATGGCCCACGATGGGTCTACGTTACGCACTGCCGCTGAGAAGGTGAACTTGAAGCTCAAGAACTTGATTCTTTCTATGGATGACAAGAGCGCCGCGACACTTGATTACCCAGGAATGGTCAATGCGCTTACCTTACACTTTTTGGACGAGAAAGAGCAGACAAGGGTTGCTGCTCTCGACTGGCTAATGATGCTTCACAAGAAGGTACCGAAACAGGTTCTTGCGATCAACGATGGAACATTTCCCGCCCTTTTGAAGACGTTGTCTGATCCTTCTGAAACGGTTATTACCAAAGATTTACAGTTGCTGGCCCAAATATCTTATGAGTCAGATGACGAGTACTTTACTGTGTTTATGGTAAACCTTCTGAACCTGTTCTCCACCGATCGTCGCCTGCTAGAAACACGCGGGAACCTAATTATCCGTCAGCTGTGTATATCTCTTAGTCCAGAGCGGATCTACCGCACTCTGGCAGAAATATTAGAGAGAGATGACGATGTCGAGTTTGCCAGCATCATGGTAATGAACCTCAACAATAACCTAATCACGGCACCGGAACTCTCAGAATTAAGACGCACCCTCCGTAACCTTACTACTAGGGAAGGGACTTCTCTTTTCGTGGTTCTCTTCAGGTCGTGGAGCCACAATTCAGCAGCGGCGCTCTCGCTATGCCTGCTAGCGCAAGCCTATGAACACGCATTTCAAGTGCTACAGATTCTCGTGGAATTCGAAGTCACTGTTAGCCTGCTTGTGCAAATGGACAAGCTTGTCCAGTTGCTGGAGAGTCCAGTTTTCACTCAGCTTCGTTTACAGCTTCTCGAGCCTGAAAAGTACCCATTTTTGTACAAAGTACTCTACGGCATTTTAATGCTTCTTCCACAGTCGTCAGCCTTCAACATTTTGCGCAATCGCCTGAATGCTGTATCAGCAATTGGATATATCCACCTCCCTTCGTCTCGACTTACCCCCTCACAGGCACAAAAGTATGGGCGGACGCGTGACGATGTTAATTGGGTCGATCTCTTGGACAAGTTCCGCAGTGTCCAACGTCGCCTACAGACATCTCGCAATCCCTCTACACGCGCAGCTGATCTACATGCTAAGTCGCCTTTACAAGAGATGTCTCAAGAGACAGCTACGGAAAGAGTTCGTAAAGTTCCTGAGATCACTCCCTCAGACTCGCTATCTACTTCACCGAAAAAAGATGTGCCCCTGTCTGCGAAGCGATTTTCCGCTCGCGGACCGTTTAGTCTACGCAGGGCGTCTTCAGAGAAGCGGAAGAAGTAAGGACTCGCCGCTTGAATTAAGTTTCATGCTTCAGAGCACCAGTTCACAAGTACATTGACCCTTCCAAAAGGTTCATAAGTTATGACATTTACATCGTACCAAACTAGCTCGCAAGTGCAGGTTAGCCTGACATGAAAGAACTGACCCTAGACGAAAGAGTCTTTTTGCGCCCGACCTGGACTGAACTGTTGGTACTGCGCATTGACGTTTCAGAGTTTATCCGTTTAGTAGAATCAGAGACCCGCCGTTTTGAGTACTGGTTGGCCAGCTTTCGGTACTCCAGTTCTATAGTTAGGAAAGTGCTCTTCGTGTGCTCCCGTCATTGACTAATTCCTCGGTCCTAGGCTATACGCAGTCATCGTTGTCTGGTAGCTATGGTCTAAGGACACGCCTGCAGTACAAGTATTCACGCGACGTTGGATGGTTGAATACGTACCACGCAAAAATATCCCCTGAATCGATTCCCATCCTCAACAAATCATTCATGAACCACCAACTCATCCGAGCACAGTACTTACGAGAACTGATCTTATCAAGAATTCCCATTTCAAATTCTCCAGAAAAAAAGCGAGCACCGCGCCGGAAGCTGCAGATTTCTAATATAAAAGGTCCGTGGTCCGTCCTAACCTTTGGACTGCATGCCAGATAAGCCCTGACAGGAAACGTTCCATTTCGGGTGCATGAAAAGATGAGTAAAGTCAATTAATCACAAATCAATTTGTCTTGGGCGAAGATATCGGTTTATGGACAGGCCAGTAGTAAACTCCAATCAGTGCAAAGGATACTCTGTCATCTGGTGATGAACTGCACGCTCCCGTATCTGCCGACCCCTCCGGTAGGGGGCGATTGTGAGGCTCAGCTAAGGTTTTATATAAAAGCCCGACCCAGGCGATCCGGCGACCAGGTTTGCACATGCGTTAAGCCATTGAATTATGTCCTCTGTTAGACAATGAAATGTAACCGCTTTGCTGAGTATTGATCGACATTGGATCGTGTCCGCGACGCGTCGCTGGTGGCCGATCCACAGACCCACAAAACCCAATTTAGTGCGGCGGCTACCCCACTCTGACCAGTTGTTAAAATCAACACTAAAAGACTTGGGTCAAACAATTTCATGCTCATCAGCGGAAGATTGTCGATGCTGCCATTTGTATTCTGTCAACACATACAAGGCGGCTCCAACGCACGCGACAATGACTGCCGGTAAGTTGGACGGCACGTATGTGATAGTTTGAAGAACGTGTACTAAAACTGCTGCTGTGGATGGCGATAGAATACGGTAAGCGGCGACTGACGTGATAGTGCCCACGGAAATCAGTAGTGCATGTGCCACTAGCACCAGACCCTGCCATGGGTCAAAGGGACCGGCGCTGGATAGATCATGCTCTCCCACTCCCAACGCAAATGCTTCGCCAATGATGGATACAATTAGGTTTATTCTGCATATCGATTCGTAAATGTCGAGCTTAAGGCCGTTGACAACGTAAAGTCTGGTTGCACAGAGGCCAAATTGTATGAATGCCTGTAGAATCACACGAGCGGCATCCGTTTCTAATGTGCAATCGCGCAGTTGAAGTGCCATACCAGACATTAAAACTGCTAGGCCCATGGCTGGTTTGGTGGATGCTCTAGATGCCCCTGTGACCGACAGAGTTTCAACCGCAGCCAGAAGCAAAGCAGTTGGAACCTGCACTTGGACAAATGGCCGGTACATTTCAGCCAGGGATATGTTCGATAAGTACGTTACCGCTATAACGAAAATCTGAGCTGTTTGGCGCTGTCCTACCAGTCCCCATGATGCAAGGTTTATACGATAATGGGCTGCCATCAGCAGCGCGGTAATAAGGCTGTGTACTGACTGAATTGAAAACGGTGCCCGAGGTAGCTGTCCAAGCGCATATACGCTCAGTTGGGTTTGCACCAGTGTTATCATCAGATGCGCTCCTGTCAGTATCCGCTCCCGTCCGAGGCCGAGTGCAATCATTTGTGTTCTCGACGAAATGACCAACATGCTCTCTGTACACGCCCTGGCAGTAGCAGTGGCGCGGCAAGCCGGGGGCTGGCACCCTGGTTTCAATTACCTTCTGTGTGTATGAAGTAATCCGAGACGATCGAAAACCTATTCGGGTATCTTTTAGGATTATATATAATTGGTACTTGTTTAAGGCATTTGTAAGTCTCGAGCTTCCACTGTGTGCGCCTAAAAAATAATCAATCAATGCAACCATGAATATTGACTAGCAGACATGTATATAAGCAAACCAGCACCGCTCGAAGCAAAACAGCAAGCATGCCCTTCATTGCAGTAGCTTATCTCGGAAATGCGGCTGGTTGTTGACAAATTTGTCGCGCCGATACTCGACTGTAAGCTTACGGCGCTCATCCTTCCACGCCTGCTTCTGCTCCTTGGACTCTGCCGGTCGGCTCAACAATGCAGTATTGTGGCGTGGGTCGACTGCGAGGACGGTGCCCTGGCCCTCCGTAGTGGTGCCATTTGTTCGGAAGCTCTGGCGATAGTAGCGCTGTAGCGAACGATGGGTGGCACGAATGCCCGGAGCGAGTGCCAGTTCCATGCCGTCAGTATAGACGTCATTTTCTGTTCC
>JAJLWU010000270.1:0-12572 GCA_030570855.1 Tardiomyces digboiensis | reverse complement strand
AATGTCAAGGTCATATTTTCAGTCACCAAGTATATTCCCCAGGTATATCATATACATCGGCGCCGGTCGACTGCTGGATGGTCCATGGCAAGTACTCAGATGGACTTCATTGGCGGCCTTCTATCGATTGCACAGCTGTTTCTGGACGGCTATATCAAAAACGATTTGCAGGGAGTTTGGAACAACCCTATAAAATTATGCTTAGGAGTGGTAAGTTGTCGCGAGTTGTATGAAAACTAGGATTCAGTTACTAACACAAGATTACGGTCGTATTCGACGTGATATTCCTTGTACAACACCATGTATTGTATCGACCCTCGGGTGACGGCCAGATACCGCTTAGCACACTCTCAGACAAGCAAATAGAATAAACTCAGAGACGCCACATATGTGAACGTGAGCTAGAGGTCGCCGGAAACTCCGAGCCAAGAGTTACAGGATGGGTACCCGTACCTGGCTCTTGGTTCAAACTGAGTGGGCATCTTAAATCTTTGACATTGGATTTTATCGATTTTCGCTGTTATTTCATTCCAACTCCGTGGTCCGGGGGCCTACCAGCCAGAGGGCTGGCTTGGGGCTTGGGAAAGGGCCGACAGACCCTTGAACGTCAAGCTATTTGCTGTCGTTGGCGGGGATCGATCGCCTGCTAGAACAAAGAAAGACCCTGTAATTGACAACGATACATTGTTAGTTTGGCTACGTAGAGCTCAAAAAAGATGAACTACCACTGGAACAAACTAACAAGCATATCCTTCCGAATTGCAAATTGGAATTTCAAGAAAGTTCTCAAACCGCCACGAGAACTCCGTCAACCTTTTACAAGCTGTGTCCCCACGCGAAAGTGACGCCCCAACCATAATGCATACCGTCGGTTTCTGCAGGTTCCCCACAAAAGTGGTCGGGACCGGTGAAATCGGTCCGCGGCACCGCCGTCACAACCGGGCTTTGTGCGGCTTCCCAATTGGAAGGGTCACCAGAAATTAGTTGCTCTCAGTAGTAAGGTGGTGGTCGATTGGCCAACTGGGGGAAAACATTAAAGGCTAGAACCACCAGATATACGTTAACCAAGAAAAGGGCATCAGAATCTAATACTATATTGACCATAGTGATAGAGAATGCTGTGGAAGTGAAAAGATCGAGACTGGAATGACAGGATCTCAGATAACAGGACAGGCTAGTACTGGCGGCCGCCATCGAGCGTTGCCTGGTGGGCGCAGCCATCCTGGAGGTCGCGATGGAGCAAGATCGAGTTCAGCAAGTGTAGCAGGCGGCACCGGGCGGGCAAATCTACTTGCACCCGTCACTTCGACTGGACAAAGGCAGGCCAGCAGCCCGAGCGTGGCCGGGGGACCCGTCGGCACTCGTAGTGCAAGCAGAGATGATCTGAGCTCGTGGAGATATGTACTGGATTATCCAATATTGGAATCTACGTCACCTGGTGGAGGGATAACTCTCACTGGACAAGTACTCCCGTATCCGCCACGCAAGGCCGCCAAGCTGTATCCAGATTTCTACCCTTGGCGTCATACAAAGGAGGACGATACGACGGCAACGGAATGCGTGCAACAGGGCTATTTTGAACCATCCAAGGTGACAAACGAAGGAGGATCTGCAAGAAATACAATGCTGCCGCTAATCAAACAGTGGACTTCGTTACCAGCCCTTTCGTTTTTCCTTGCCAACGCCATGGAGATGCGGGATCGGTGTTGTCGTATCAATACCACCAGTACATTCAAACCTCCACCGCGAGTGACACTAACAGATCAGAAACGAGAATCGTGGCTGCGCGATCTGGCATCTCCTCACGTACCGTTGCGAAAGTTGGCTCGAACGATCCCACATGGAATCCGCAACCGCGGTCTCTTAGAGCAGTGCTGCAACAAGTTAATTCCAATCCCACGGGCAGTGTGGTTTGCCAGGTGTGTTGGAGCAAATGAGCTGCGGGGTTTGAGAAGGAAAGGTGGAGCCATCACCGCATCAACCGCTCTGTCATCGTCTCAAGGTGGAGGAGCTGCGGCACAACAATCCGGCATCTCGGAGGCAGCATGGGTACAGGAATGGACACAGGAACTTTTAGTATTTATCGAAAAAGTGGCTGGGGAGCATGGTGGGCCAATGCCGACCGCAAATAGTGGTGTGAGCCCTGATCTATCAAGGCTCAAATCTTCAACGGTGGCAGGCAGTGCTGGTGGTGCTAATGGAGAACTCGTATCATGGAGCACTCGCATGGAGTACGTGGCACGACTAGTGGCGTACCTATTTAATGAAGGGCTCGTGAATCATTCTGTATTTCTTCAGTGGGTAGTGACATATGTGCAATTGGGACCCATACCTCATGTTCCCGTTGCTCTAATGTTTGTGCGCACCTTTTGGAATTTTCTAGTGGATTCTCGTGCCTTATCGCGAGCTCTCGCAATAGCTTTACTTCGAGCATACTGCAAGGTAGAACCTGCAGCGTTGATAGATAAAGATAGGACCGTGGCAGCCGTGACGATGGATAAGCGGCCACTTGCAACAATTGCAGAGACGTTGAGATCATGTATAAGACGATTATTTGCCACCAATTCGGACTCGTTTATTATGACGCGTGAGTGGAAAGAGCTTGGTCCCGTGCTAGTTGATGCTGTCAGGGGCCAGTCTGCCGGACAAGCAATGGAAACGTCCACCCTGAAGCGACTAGACTCTATTCGCCTTACAAACGAAGCTATGGTTGCCAGCGATTCGCCACGTGCTAGATTGATGCGCAATCCTAAGCATGCGCTCGTTGCGTACTTAGATAGCCTACACGCACCGTTTGACATTGGTGCCATTGCAGACCGGTTACATTCGCTGGGCGCTTGGGACCTTGCAGTCACAGTGTTGCTAGAGTGGGCCACAACTAATTCTCGTGCGGGCCCATGGAGACTCTATTTGTGCCTGGAGGTCTGCTCTGTTATTGCCTCTCGTAATATTGACGTCCTGTCGGCGCTGCTTTCTTTCTTGACGTCATTGTCATCTACCCGAAGTTATAACATGTGCCATGTGCATTTACTTGTGTCTGAATTCGCACAGAAAGATGATAGGCTTGTTGGCGCTTATTTCAGACGATTGATTTCGACGAGTGTCTTGTTTGCGGAAAACCTTCAAAGTACCCCGAAGGCTCAACTGGAGATTATTGAAAATATCCCCGGTTTCACTCTGCCACACACGTTGCGATCACAGATGGCCGGCTATATGCGCGAGAAGCTCGAAGCATCCGAACGCCTTGGCAAGGCGTTGAAAGAGTCTTTGAACTTTTTGTTTGACTCTGGCTCTGAAAATTATCGACTGTTAACGCCCGACGAACGGGAGCTATTTGCATGTGCTGATTTAAGCACCAAGCTCAACCATGTCGACATTATTGTGGATGCATACGAGTCGATGATCGGCGCAGGGTATGTTTCAAGCTTTCAAGCGTTTGATAGGCTCCTTACTAACTCTAGCTTTATGCCATCTCAGTCTCACCTCGCTGTTATTTTCGATTACTTGGAGTGTGCAGGGGACATGCGAGCGGTTTATCACATAGTTTGGACAACTATTGACAGAGCACAATCCAGTACGCTTTTCTATTTTCTGGCTATGTATATTAAGGGTCACTTGGAATGTTTTCTTGTCATGGGCCACTTCGAGGACTTGATTCAGATGCTCGTGAAGGGATATAATCGGATGAAGGTCAAGACCAAGATGACGCAAGAATTTTCTGGGCTCATTCAATTTGCGTTATCCAAGCTGACAAATTTGGATCCCCTGATTAAGGCTGAACTGGAAATCCTTCTACGACCAATTACACAGCCGTCGCCAATGTATATTTCCACTCTATCACCTATGTCAGAAACAATGATTGGCGCACCTGAGGCGGTAAACGCCGAAGCAGAGCAAGTGCTGGCAACAATTGGTATCAACCTGAGTGAGATCGATGGCAGCACCTATGCAAAGTTCCTGATTGCTACCATTGAAAAGCTTGCTCAATTATGCTCCGGCACTGGGGATGCAGAGGCTACGCGCACCGCTGCTATGGCGCTTTATTATCTGAAGGACTTGGATACCAACAACTCTTTTGAAGACCTCGTTTCTGGCTGGCTGAGGGACCAACTTTTAGAAGGAAAAGCGGGTCAGTTATCAAGAACTTTGGCGGTCGCTATCATTTATGATAGTATATCCCTTGAAAAAGTTTATCAAATCTTCTCGCAACTGAAGGCTGACAATGTGGCTGCGGATCTCAGCTCCAGCCGTCATATGATTTTATCCCTGGTTTTTGTCTCTCAAGGTCGCAAGAATTTGGGAAGTCAAAACATTTTTGAGCTAAAACCATCCGAATTGTTGATGTTTGAACTCCATCAGAACTCGTTCCAGATATCCTCCACAGAACAGTGCCTCTCACTTGTCCTTGACGAGCTTTTGCTAGATCAGGAGGTGAGCCCTTGCGCGTATGAAGCAATTTTAAAGTTTCTGTCCCAAGTGCTTGGCAGCAATTTTGAACTTTTCCATTCCGCGGTTGTTGAGCCAATACTCGAGTCGAATGCGATAAGCGTTATTTCCCGCTTTATGCTTCTGTTGGATGATATCTTGAGAATCTCCGGCCCAACTAATTACACGAACATCGAGTGCAGCACTTTGAAATTGAAGGATGAATTGGCCACATTGATCGATATCTGCGACGAGTTCAGTGTTTGTCTTTGCCAGACGCGCCTTGAAGTGTTACTGAAATTGGTCCAACTGTCTGAGCAGGCTGGCAGCTTATCAGAGTTTCGAAAGCGATTTGCAGCTGACGTCATTCGGTGCACTGAGGATGCGTTTAATAAGCGTACTCCAAAAAATGTTGTCGGAGATTTGGTTGTGTGTCTGGACTCTGGGTGGAAATCGGAAATTCTGTATCAGGCTGAAAGCTGTGCACTCGACACTAGGTGGATTTCTCCAGGCTCTTCCGGGATCATTGGATACTATGCAGAGCTTATTGATGCTGTCGCAGATTCCACAGCTCGTGAATTTTTGTCAGAGAGATCGCAACAAGTGCGCAAATTTCTCCTAGATCTCATTAAGCTCACTAATGAGTACTCCATTGATGATGATACCTCGAGGAATGAAATGAGGACAAAATTTGAGAGCGACATACGTGATGCCACGCAACTATTAATCAAAGTTGTTATGATTGATGCCCATAGTGACGTCGGTGGACAACCCTGTGATGAAATCGTCAGTGGGCTAAGTGCCCTTGGCGAGTACTTTGCATCCATTCAATCGCACGAAATTGCGACCCTGATTATTGACACAATCAATTCAATTTATGGAGCGCAGGCTGGGAACCAAACTCAGTCGCATCAGTCGTTGATTACTGGCCACGGCCAAGATGTTTCGCCTTTCAGTGGCTGGTATTCGTCAGAATCTTACATGACAAATCTAGTGTCCTTCGCTAGGCAAAACGATATGTTCCAGGACTTGCGTATAAGTCCGTTTGACCTTTTAGAAGACGGCAATCCTACGATTTCTGTGAACGACGTGCCGATTGATTTGACTAACTTTGATTGCACCATTGACCAGCGGAACCCTGTATGACCACGAGATGAGTATCTAACGATTTAATGAATCATATACGAATAGATCTACTATGAAGCTGATGGATGATATTTTGTCAACATGTTAAACTCCACAAGTAGTTTACATTAGTAGTTGTGAGTAGCACTTACGTCACGTGATGTGATCGGTCTTCCACAAAAGGACTTTGAAACCTTTCGTTTCGAGGTATGGACAATGAGTTCTAAATGGGACGAGCTGCGTTATGTACCGGGGCCCGGTATGCCGGCGTTACCCCCAGAGTTGAATCGGTACACGCGAGCAACCGTGGATGAGACTATTGCAGAGATGAAAAAGATCCCGTTCTTCATGACTGAGCTTGACGAGGACGATGCTCAGAATGAACAGATTGAAGCGCTGAAAGCCCTTGCGTATGAAGGTGAGCCTGACGAAGTCGCGATGAACTTCAAGAATCAGGGCAATGATCTTTTTAAACAGAAAAAGTACAAGGATGCCGCAGAGTTTTACACAAAAGCAATTGAAGTTGATGCGGGAGTGCCTGAAATAGATATCGCGTCCTATACAAATAGGGCAGCATGCAATTTGCATTTGAGTAAGTGCTTTTGCGATGATCCGTCTGTTCCGCGCTGACTCTAGAAAACTATCGCAGATGCATCAACGATTGTAAACTAGCAATGAAATTGGACCCGAAGAATCTCAAAGCAATCTACAGATCTGGAAGAGCATTTTATTTCCTCGGCAAATTGGAAGAAGCAGAACAGATTGCCTCATATGGTCGTGAGATCGATCCTAATAACGAATCGCTCGTGGAGTTGTCGCGTGAAATTCAAGAGAAGAAAAGTACTATAGAGGAGAAAGAACGAAAGAAGAGACAAGCGGAGCTAAAACGGATTAGAGAGCAGCAAGTCATGGACAAAGCCTTAAGGTCTCGGAATTACAGCTCACTGGCTCGTGCGAGCAAGGAGATGACAGCTCCAGATGACTTCAAACTTGAGCTCGAGAACCCGGAGGACCCTACATCGGCACTTTTCATTCCTATGACTATTTATTACCCTAGCGATAGTATGTTTGACGTGTGCCCTCGATTCAGCGAATCGTTCCAGTTACAAGATGCGCTTCATGAGACTCTCTTCGACAGCACGCCTCCTTGGTTTTCAACAGAGCAGCACGTCGTGGACTACCAGCTATCTAACTTGGATATTTTCTGTGAGACTTCTACAAAAGGATTGGCCAGAGTTAAATTGGATCACACCCCTTCAAAAATTTTGAGCTCCATGGCCCCAAGAATACCAATGATCGACGGCAGGCTGGCGCTTTATGTTGTACCAAAAAATAAGTCTGGGGAGTTCATTCGTCAATGGAAGCAGGATAATGGTCTGGACAGGTGCTAATGTCAACCTTACTCAAAAATTGTCATATATCCTTCCTTTGGACCAGCTCTCTGGTCTGTCTAGTTTGGCTGCTAGATTAAATACGTTCGTCAAATGCATTCATTAAAAAATCGTTGCAACAAATATGTCACTTCTTATATCCCATGTTGCGAGCATAGTTGTCACGTTCCTCTTTCGTCAACTGATCTTGACCGGACCAATTTGCTGACGAACTGCGGGGTCTGAAGCGAGATAGGCGGGTTGAGATTTTAAACACCTCATCAAACTGGAGAGGTGCGATGGGACCAAAGATGCCCTCAGGGTCGATCACTTGTTGACGAGCCAACGCGTGTCTCAGTTCAGGTGTATTTGCCCAGGATGCAAGGATATTTCCATCTGATTCGTCTTCGGTGTCGGACTCAATCTCCGGAAGTTCGGTTTCAGGCTGCTGGGGTGGAGGCTTGGGAGTAGTGAACTTCAAGTTTGGGAACAGCCGTGGCGTCTGGACGCCATTAGAAGGTGTATTAATTGCTGGTGTGGAGGCTGAGGATCCACTTACCATAGGGCCGAACTTGATCTTTTCGGTCGAAAACGTTACACCATCAACCTTTGGCAGCGAAGGCGCTGCTGCAAAAGAACCAGGAGTTTGAGTTTGAACAGATCTTCCAGTAGATGACACCGCTATAGTAGAGTTTGGAACAACTCCAAGGACAGCCTGGGATTGCAGCTCGCCTACTCTTACGATTCGTGGAGCCTTACTTGGAGGCAGGGGTGTGCGAAACGTCTGCTCGGATTTGCGCTTAGTCGTAGGTTTTGGCTCGATAGGAGTGGACACCAACTTCTGAGATTTTGGAGGCAGCGCAGCTTGTGTCCTTGGCTTAGAGGCTTGCGACGCAGAGGGAACTGTGGGGTGCTCCTTGATCACAGATTTCAAGGAAGCAGCAGCTACCGCTCTTGTTCGCGATTGCGCAGGTTCGGCCGCCTTCCGCGTTGCAGTTGGAGCCTTGGTCGCACTTGAAACATGTTGTGGAGCTTTCTTTGCCGCAACTGCCTGCCTCGCTGGGACGCCCAGTGTCGAGTCAATGCTGCTTGCAGGTTCCGTAGTTGCAGACAACGACATTGTCGTGCGAGAATTAGCCGAAGCAGTATCGTTCCCGATTGTTGACTTCGCCACGGGTGCTGACGAGCCTGCTTGACCCATCTTTGGCCGCATCAGCGGTTTCTTTGCGAGACCACCACCCCTAGTTGATTTTGTTGAAGTTGTGCTCCTCTTGGATGCAAGTGAATCGTCTGATGCCGTTCGCGTCACGCTTTTGAGTGAAGAAATGGATGATGACGAAGTTGAAACAGGGATGCTTGACGATCCCACTTTCTCTGCTTGTTTGGTGTTGCCAAACAACAATTGTGACGCCGGATCAGACTTTGCCGAACTTTGAGAACTTTGCGAAGCAGTACGTTTTGGAGATACGGTTGTGACGTTTCTGCGTACGCTGCTTGCAAACGTAGGTGCCATTAACCGGGAAATCGTTTCTTTGGATTGTGATCTCGATGGAGAAGGGGGCTTTGATGCTTGGTTCCCCTCAACAGGATCAAATAGAAGCTGTTTTGCTTTCCTAAATACATCAGCAATGATGTTA
Source organism: Tardiomyces digboiensis (assembly GCA_030570855.1). NCBI lineage: Eukaryota > Fungi > Ascomycota > Dipodascomycetes > Dipodascales > Trichomonascaceae > Tardiomyces > Tardiomyces digboiensis. The sequence goes on along the minus strand of JAJLWU010000270.1, from coordinate 4,015 downwards.
CCAGGCTGCGGAGTGCCTTCGGTCTTCGCAGGTGAGGCAGCGATGGAGACAGTGTCCTGTTGCATATTCTTCCTAACAGGTCCTTTGGCATCCGCATTCTCGTCATCCAGGTTGGGGTATTTGACACGTTGAAAGGTCGAGGAAGCAAGCGCAACTGACTGGTCGGCACGCTGACCTGTGGCTACTGAAAGCGGCGTTTTTGCCAACGGTCTCGTCAAAGTTGCAACATTGCCACTATCCATCGCTTGCATCGCTTTATTAGAGGGAGTCTTTGAAAATGACGACTTCTTAGCGACCGGCTGTCTAGCTGGTAGCGACGAGAACCCAAACGCGGACTGCTTAGCATCCGGGGTATCTTCATCGGATGACTGATCTGAATCCCCATCCGTACGAGCAGGAGTCCTCATAAATCCGATCTTGGTATCATGTTTTGCTAGTTTAGAAGCCTCATGATCATCCTGAACTTTCTTGCTCTCCATCGGATTCTGACTTTGTTCCTCTTTTCGTTGAAGAGAGTTTCCATGATCTGTTTCACAGACAGGAAGTATCGCAGTCTCTGCATTCTTGGCAACCGCCGTGTGGTTCTCGAAGTTTGTCGAAATAGGCTGCCCACCACCTGAGTCTAATCCAAGTTGGTCAGAGTCACCAGTTTTTAGGTCACTCTCAAGTACATTCGACGGTATCTCATGAGCAACCTCTTGGTCGGGCTTCTCCGAGTCTAGATTGCTGAGTACTTGCTTAGTTTTAGAGGGCCCGGTAGTCTGTTGCTGTGCCAGCTTGGTTGGAACTATTCTGGGTGATTTGAGCTCGGCGATGTTCATCTCCGCCTTTGACCTCTTCAACGATGAACTAACAGTTTGACAACTTGTTTCGCGATCAGCAAGAGTCAGTGTCTTACCTATTGGCTTCTTCGTCATCTGGCTCAGAACATCTTTCTTACTCTCAGGAACTTGTCTCCTTATTGACTTGGTAACTGTCAGGAATGACAAGTCGTTGTCTTCATTATCACTAACCACGTCGATCTTGTGATGAGATTTTGGAGGCTGCTTTGACATTTCTTGGAGGGGTAGCATAGGCGGTTTGTTGGCACCGTTCAAGACATCACTCTTAGGGGGTTCTCTCAGTATCTATCGTTAGCTCAGATGAACATCCCTATTGCGATCAAGAGTATCTTACGTTGAGAGCACCTTCATTTTCTTGCAAGGTCTGTAGCCGTATCTTCGTGGGTGATCTATCTCTCTGTAGTCGACCGGGAGTTTGCATCAGCTTGGCAAAGTTACTAGTGTTAATAGATCAATTAATAGTTTTACAAAGCAGTCTTACCCTTGGTCCCATTTAGTGACATCAGCCATATGCTCGTTAAGCCATTCGAGGTCTCTGCGAGCAGCATAAGCAAAATCCTCTATGTTATCATATGCGAAACTTCTCGCTATCGCCATTTCATTTTGAGCCCACTCCAGCGACCCGACTGCCAGAGATTGGCGTCCCCCAGTGACCGTTGTGAGCCCGGACATTACAGTTGCAAGATACCCGGAAAGAAATCGCCAATTAACCGATATATACAATAGCGTCGCGTCTCTCGTCGATTAGAGAGTACTGGCCAAGGCTCGAGGTTTGTTATGATTTGGTAGCTATGGCAACAATGTGCATATGCACATTATTAGGGTTGTTCATATGCATAATCTTATGTGAATGGAGCATCGGCAACGACAAGACCTCAAATCAATTAGTAAATTACTCATACTTCGGGGCAAAGTAGTATCTGACATAGCCGTTTGGCAGCTTAAACTCAATCTCAGCGGGGAGGTCATTGCACATCTGGATCTGGACAGTCGATGACAAAGATGCTGCTCGCGTGATGTTGTTGAAGTATTTGAGGTTGAACTTCAGAGAAGCAGGCTCTGAGACGTTGATAGTGACAGACTTGTCCTTATTCTCGAGGTCGCTGTAAGGCTTGAGGTGAACCGAGCCGCTGCCGACGTCACCCTCTGCCGAAAAGAGGATACCATCCTTGGTTGCCTCAACGGTGACGGAATCCGATAGGGTGTTGAAATCACGGCAAATTCGCTGCAATTCCGACGACGGCATCGTGATGGAAGCAGTATACTCAGTCTCAGGGATTGAGAGATATGCCTGATCGATATCCATAAGTTTGAGGCTGAACTGCGATATTCTGTCCTGTTTCGTGTCCTCAAACGACAAAGAAAGTTCATTTGGCTTGTCCTCAGCGCGCAGAGTAAGGACGTCCTCATTCGCGGCACACTTCAACACTTGCGACAGAGAGTTGACGTTCACACCAAGAGTAATGTTACGGTCGCATCGATATTCGCTGAAACCATCGCTACCCAGCAACATGCAAATTAAGCAAATGTGTGAAGAGTCGAGGGCGTGAAGGGCGACACCGCTTTCACTGCATTCAAAGTTGCAGTCTGTGATGATTTCTCGGATAGCCTCCACAATCTGACGTTAGATTCTCAACTCGCGAAGAATTGGCAATGTTGATGCCACTTAATTTTTCAGGCTCAGATCGGAACATTGCAAGCAACTCTGTAAGACCAGCTCCTACGTACCTTCTTAAGAAGAGCAGCCCCCTCAAGCTTTGCCTCCAGCATCCTAGTTAGTTATTGCACAAAAGTAAAAGCGTATATGTTTTCCGTGACGGATAGGCAATATATCAATTTGAGCGTGTTCGTGTCAGGTTAGATGATTAATTAAGCACCATACGCGTCAGTATGAAGTATACGCTATCATGTGGCGCTGCGCGTATCTCAGCACGACCTCAGAGTGCATGCGCATTATGCGATCTGTAGCCCGGTGGCTGGCCTTGACTTTTTAATTGAATTAAGATCCTTTGTCCGTAGTTAGTTTGCGGTCCATCGAATGCAAGTGGCTGAATTCTTTTGTGTATGCAGAGAGTGACCAACTTGCCAAGGCTGACGGTACAGAATCCCCTCACTAACTGAACCCCTCATTGAACCACTCAGCGACGTACGGCCGCTCCTGAGAGACTAGCGAAGCACTACAAGAGTGAATTCATGTGCAAATACATTACAGAAGCGATTCTACATTCTAATTACTAAAACGCCAACTCATTTTCAGTCCGTCTGCATCTGCAAGTCGTCATCGGGCTGAGTGGAGCCGTCGCCTCGTTCATGGGACGACTCTGAAGTGTCCGGTAGCGTTTCCAAGATGGCAGAGTTGGGATGAAGAACAAATGACGTCATCTCAGTATCCGCATGTGTACCACGAGCCCCTGTTTCGCGGAGGCCTTCTCCGCGAACAGGCATTAGAATGCTGTCCTTCTCGAGGCGTTTTATCACCTTTTGAACAAGCTCTCTCTCTGAATTGTAGGCATCCACTGTAGGTAGATTATCCTCTTCGTGCTCCAGATACCAATTCACCAAGTCCTCCTTTGTGACTCCGCTGCCGTCTGTACCATGGCTGTCCATAGTGATACGTCTGACAAGAAGGTTCATGATCGTCATGTACTTGTCATATGTGATCTTGGTTCTCTCCTTGTGCCCCCTACCATGACCATTTATTTGTGAGCTGGTCGAGTTTCCATTGACAGCAGGGCCATGACCGTTAAAGCCGGTCGAACGGGCACCACCATTAGCAGCGGCAGGAAGCTCCAATACGTCTTCTTCAGTCACATCGACATCGTCCATGTCGACGTGAATAATGGACTGCCGCAAGAGGTTGTATGCCTCATGGACAAAGGCAGGAGTGATTTCCTCTACGCAATTTGCGCGGGCAATTGCTTCGGAGAGCCGTACCATAGACTCAAGTTGACGAACAGTGATACGGTACGAATTGCGTCCAAGTCCTTGGGCGTCATCTGCACGCAATTCTTTGTACTTTTCCACCATGTAGTCACGAGCCTCTTTTGTCATCACTGGCTTAAACGTTCGAGCATATCGGATATAGCGCTGGAGCTGCTCAGTAGTAAAGGGGGGGTTGATGGCTTCGTCCTTTCTCATGTGAAGGTCCACAATATGGCTCGAGAGTTCTGTAT
>JAJLWU010000269.1:0-12628 GCA_030570855.1 Tardiomyces digboiensis | reverse complement strand
TCATGACCGCTAACATGGTGAAATGAGATAATTGGCTTACACCAATAGTCTTCCTTAAACTTGAGGTCCCAAATTGGATTCCCATTAAACATGTAACTGCCATCATAATTCAAGTCAATATTTGCTTCGTCTTTTAACATGACGGCAACAATAGCATCTCCACAGCAGCAATGAGGCGCAAATTGCTCATACTTCTGGACAATTGACTCATTTCTCCCAATGGTAGCGTCCAAAGCGCCCTTTGATACCACTATTACAGATCCACCATGGGCGAATGGATACGAGAGCCATTTTGCAGGAGAACCAAAATACAAAGGTTGACGGCCATCATATTTAGACAAAAAGTTTGTGAGCACGTCCATGTTGATGTACGAGTCGCCATCCATCATTACAAACCACTCAGAGTTTGGGGACGTACGATACGCGTGTGCAAGCATCGGAACGTTTTTGTACTTGTCCAGCGTCCAACCTCCATCGATATTCACATCAGACAAGGCGTAATTGGCGTGTGTATCGTGCAAGTATTTCATTTTCCTGTATTTTTCAAACTCGGGCGAGTTGAGCGTTGCCTCCGTGACGTTCTCGAGGGCGTCGACCACTTCATATCCAGCAATAGAGCCCGGTGAGTCAGAGTAGAGGGCAAAATTCTTGACTCGAGTTAGTGTCGTATAAATATGCGGGGGCACCCGTTCCCACAGAACGTCGCCGCCTTCCTTGATCATGAGGAATATATTGTCTGAATTGTGAGCATAGTCTGCTACAATAGGCTGTTTCATGTATTCGGCTTTTGACTCGAAAAAGTCTATCGGTGGCATCTCGGGCCTATCTGTAGTTGCAAATGGCTGATGCTCACTGAGCATTGTTGGATCTCTCCATACGTCGGGAGACTCTAGCTTATTTAGCAATAGCCCTCCTTCTTCAGGTGGTGCATAATGAGGCTCAAAAGCGTCCGGGGTCAAATAGAATTTTGAGTCGCTTAATGGCGGCTCTTCCGGGGGAGGAGGAGGCGGCGGCGGTGGTGGTGGTGGTGGTGGTGGTGGATGCATTGGTGGCATTCCTGATGGCGGCCGTTTCGGCGGGTGCACATCCCCTTCTCCAGATGGGCTCCCGCCGTTGCTGTTATGTCTCCACTTATAGTACGAGTCTGTAGTCGGCGTCAACATCAGAAGCGCCGTGATTATACACGCGCCCAAAAGCACCATAGTAGACCATCTTCGGCATACTGACTTGTTAGAATAGTCCTCTCAACAATCTGGCAAGAAAAAGTGATATATTCACCACCGCACGCACGATCGCATGTAATCAAGATCTCGCGAGTCTGTGCAGTGAACGGACCTCTAAATTCACATAGCACAACCACCTGTCTGTATATCTCTCGCGTCGGCTACGCGTTGCCGGCTCCTACCGAAAACAACATGTTGCCAACAAAATCATCAAATCAAACATACCAAGGAATCGCCGAAAGTCACTCATTTTGTAAACTCTTTTTTTTTGTCTCCAGATACGAGCCTTTTGCCTAGACGAACTCTACTCTTTCGCTACCTGTTGATCGGCTCATTCACTATATTGCTCCTCCGCTTCCAGTCGTACTAACAAATAACAAGTACACGTCCTTTTCTTCAAATACCGAAAGCGTGCCTCTATAAAATATCCAAACCCCCAACAAGCAAGCTCCTCCTAACGTCTTCCGATAGGCAAAACCTGTCCTGTAGCTTAAATTGGACGCTTAAGCACCTGAGATGCAGTGCGGCGCCGCGGCGGACTGTGGTTGGGAACCTGCCCACTTAACAGAAACCAAACCACCACGGTGCCTTGTGTGGAACGCAATTTGGGTATGGCCGGTAAGACAAGAATGTAACCTCAAAAGATCAGAACTCTACCATGCGGTTACTGCCGACGGGGAATGAGTTTACCTTTGGCGGGGGTGCCTCGGCTTGGCGACATGCATACCCTCGACTTAAACACATGCAATGTCTGTGATGGGCGTTGTGCCGTCGAGACGTTGTTGCTGGCGGACATTCCGTATAACAGCCAGGCCGTCTAGACTATCAAGTAGTTTTAAGAAATCAAAACTGAAATGCAGCGTGCGTCCTCTCCTTATTTAGTCACGGTTCTCGTCGGTGCTTGGCACTTTGGTGGGCGCCAGCCCGGCAGCTACTCGTCCGATCTAACACAGCATAATAATGTGTTGCAACCAAAGAGATCATCCGGCAGCTTGTCTAAACAATGAGTTGAGACCTGACAATAGTATAGAGACCGACAGCTAGTGTAGAGACGCCAATGGTATAGAGACCGCCAGCCAGTGTATAGACGCCAATGGTATAGAGACCGACAGCTAGTGTAGAGACGCCAATAGTATAGAGACCGACAGCTAGTGTAGAGACGCCAATGGTATAGAGACCGACAGAGTAGTATAGCTTGTCCGAGATAACTGCCGCCACATGCGTTTGTCCTTTTTGCAATAATCGCCAACCGCAACTGCTGGAAGAAAACCTTGCATCCAGGGGTGCATGAGGCCCGGCCAGTGGTAAAATAGCCGTCCAGATTGACCAGCCGATTCTCACTCCTGCAAGTCGGCCTGAGAACTAACTTGAACCCACCTATCGGCGAAACGATGCGAGCCAAGACCTTAACTATGCAGCTACCACCGCATTAACGCACGGGTCTAATTTAAGGCGTGCACCGTGCGTTTGTTGTTGGTGGTCCAAACAGCTATACCACTGCGCGCGATTACATATGTAGGCACATATGCGATCTGCAAACATCACAGCCCCGGTCAGCACAAAGCCATCAAGGCGTTTCAATGAGCTCAAACTACCATTTCTCAGTTTAGTGCTTGCGAGATGAAAAGTTTGTCATGTGGTCTCTTCATCTCAGAAAGTTCGAGTATGATCGCCCGCGGCGCTCATGGCCACCGCAGCCGAGCTGCGTAGGCTATGGACCTGTCTCCACGGGGATCACAGTGTGCTGTCACAGCGCATAACGCCAACGTGCGTTAAAAAAACTACCGTTCCACCAAAGGGTCGCACTAAACACGCAGTGCGGCGGGTACTCATAAACCTCGCGCAGCGGAGCAACCGTAAATAATTGCATCGCGGAAAGAAACATGCATATGCACGCATATAGCTCCCCGCAGTCTTGCTGATGATATTCCAATTGGCAGTGCAAAAGTCGACGAGACAGTCTCCAACCCGACTTGCAACTGGACCTGTTTGCCGGTTCTTGGTACCGTTGGCCGTGACTGGCGGTAATCTCTGGGCAATCCGCAAAGTTGTTACGCGAAGACCTTTGTCGATCAGGAGCCGTTGGTCCTATTGTGATCACGCGAGTGGGGCGCTTTGGGAGCTCGAAAGTTTAATATTCTGAATTGCGCCACGTTGCTGGCGACCTGAAAAAGGTCAATATACTTCCGTGTGAGGAGATCTGAGTGGTGACCCGTTGTGATATATCGGATAGACACAAGTCTGATTAGTGACTGGCCGACGACAAGCGAAAAGGGCACAGCTCATCGGAGTAGCCATGAGACTAGTGCAAACGAACAAATGCCGATCAGTATGCCTAGTAGGTACCGTCCTGACAGTGGTGGGCCTGCTGGCACCAGCGCGGGCACGGGCGATTGAAGGGTTACAGATAGTAGATCAGGCGGGCGCGGGGCCATCCCACGCGGTGATGATTGATTCCACCGAGCTTGACGGGCCCCCCCAATTGCAATATGATGACGACAAGGTTCAACCCGAATGCCGAATGATTGGAACCGCAAAGGATAAATGCGCATTTGTGCAACAATACTGCCAGGACGAGTCACCGGGGATGATGAACTACCTCGAGTCGTACTACTGCGCACCGTCGACGGCAGAATCGTGGGAAATGCTCGGCCTCACGCTCATGTGGCTCGCGTGTTTATTCATGGTTATTGGCATAGCGGCATACGATTATTTGTGCCCGAATCTAAATACCATGGCAGGGATGTTAAATCTAAGCGAGTCGATTGTGGGCGTGACGTTTTTGGCGTTCGGCAACGGCGCGCCAGATATGTTTTCCACGTATGCGGCCGTCAACGCAGGTTCCGGGTCGTTGGCGGTTGGCGAACTCATAGGCGCCGTATGCTTTATTGTTGCAGCTGTAGTCGGTGCCATGGCGATTACGCGGCCGTTTCGAGTAGCGCGCGAGACTCTTATTCGCGACACACTTTTCCTGTTGTCGGCAATTGGGTTTTGCCTGTATTTCATTTCCGACGGTATGTTGCAACCATGGGAGTGCATTGTCATGTTGGTTATCTACTTGGTGTACGTGACGGTGGTTGGAATTGGCCACTGGCGGCAATCCCGCAGGCTCCGTGTAATCCTGGCGGATGTCATGGCTCGCGACTCATACGCACAGCCGGGCGAAGAGGAACCGTTGCCCGTAGATGAGGACCTGCCTATTGCGACCGCTGCCCACAAACTGCCAGACGTCACCGACCTCGAAATGGACGACGACGATTTAGCCTACACCGAGATCAACTGGCGAATGCGTGTCCATCGAGGCTCATCTGTCGCAGACCTCAATTTTCATCCTCACCACCGTGCTAGTCTCGCGACCCCCAGGACCCCCAGGACCCCCAGGACGCCTATGCGTACGTCGCTGTACTCAGCTTTGGAGTTTAGAGATGTTCTCAGTCAACTCAACAACCACAGGAATTCTTCTCATTTGGATGTACCACTATCACGCCGCATGTCGGGCTATTTGTTTGACCAGGAAGACCGCTTTGCTCGCCACCCCACTATCGTCATGTCTCCGAGAGAAGTCTCGCCCTCTCTACGCCCTCCGCCGTCACCAGCTGTGTCCTTTCAACCAGATGAGCCCGTGCGATTATCTCCAGCCGCAACCGAATCAGAAGGAACCATTCCGGCAGTCAATGCCAATGACTCTGCAGTAGCAGCCGGGGCGCCCCGGCACGCGCGACCACAGCTGCGAATAGACACCACGCTTGCTGGGCAAAATGCACCGCTGTTGTCAGTTCCAGAGCACCCTCGAGATCGGCTGACTCGGGAGCACAGCCGAACTTCATCCTCTATTACGGACGTGCTGTCGCAGGCGCCCCCAAAATCAAACCTTCCAGAGTGGGTTTGCATTCTAGTTCCGACCCTTGAAGGTATAACTGCAAAGTCCTGGCCGGTAATGATGATGGATCTTTTTGCCACACCCTGGGTGTTTCTGCTTACATGTACCGTGCCGGTCTACGAGTCTGACCTCATCGAAAGTGAACACGGGCGTCACGACTCGCTTGCTTCTCGCGCGCCTAGTGCAGTCGAATCCACGCAACATGGGTCGCAAGAGCTTGCTAAAGAGCCATGCCCGCTGCCGCGATTTCTTCTGTTTGTTCATTGCTGGTTTGTTCCACTCACTATTGCAGCCTTTTGGGGGGCGTTGTCACGTCAACATTGGGCATGGTCCCTACCTCTCATGTTTTTCATCTCTTTGTTGATGACTGTATTTGTGCTCCGTACTACAGAGCCAGGGAAACCAGCACCAAGTGGATACAAGGCTATCTCGTTTGTGGGGTTTGCGGTCGCCGTTTTGTGGATCTCGCAAATCGCTACCGAGGTGGTTGCTATACTTAAAGCGGTAGGAATTATTTTCAACTTGTCAGAGGCTATTCTGGGTCTCACGGTTTTCGCCATCGGAAATTCTCTCGGTGATCTCGTATCCAACATCACCATTGCGCGCATGGGTTTCCCACGCATGGCCCTGGCTGCTTGCTTTGGGGGCCCGCTTCTTAATATTCTTGTCGGCATTGGAGTCTCGTGTCTGGTGGTACTCATGAAACCCGAATACCGCGCCCACGGCTACAAGGTGGAAGTATCTGAAAACATTATCGTTTCTGGCGCGGCCTCCGTTCTTGTTCTTTTGTTTTTGTTTTTTGCAGTGAGGTTTAATGATTGGAAAATCGCTCGTTGGATGGGCGTCACGACAATTGGCATGTGGACGATGGCAACGGTCGTCAATATTGTTCTCGAGACAACCTCGAAATGACTTCTGGATTTTTTGCATGTGGTGGCATTTCCCCACATTACTATTCTCTTATGATTGCTCAAGTTGTAGAGATGCTTCTGGCTGACCGAGCGCGCAGTAGATGGTACAATGTCGTTGCATTTCATCGCGGCTATTTTACAGTATGTATAACAATATCATGACGCGCCTTTTACCCCCGGCGGTACAAAGGGCTTGTGCAATGTGCGGTCGAGGTTAATGTACTCTTCGAGTGCTGGCGAACCACAGTCAGCTAGCAAAAATACCATGTACATATGAGACAACTCTTTCTTATCGTCTGGTAACAGTGTAGACGCTTGGATCTCATCGTGGAGACGCTTGACTCGGACATGTCGCTCGTGAACAGCCGAGTCATTGTCCTCGATGATTTTCGCTGGCCGCTTCATTTCAAATTGAAGGAATTTGCGCCAGAACGGATAGAATCCCTCAAAGTCTTTAGACATAGAGTGATAAAGCTTGCGAGCCTCATCAACCTCGTTTTCTACAAGATATAACCTTTCGAGCTCTTCGATGATGCCCAGTTTGTCGACATGAGTCCGATCGACTCCGGTAGCCAGTTGACCACTTACCAGCTTTATGGCGGAATGAACGCCGTCTGTGTTGGAAATTAGGGCAGACAAATGACATAGCGTTTCAATTGAGTTTGGAATGGCTTCCAGAATCTGTTCATAGACTGCCCTTGCTGTGGCATTATGACCAAGCGACATCTCGAGAGCTGCATAATAATGCCGAATCTTAGTGCGGCCGATGGACACAACAAGACAAGCTCGAGCAAGGATGGCACGTGCGTCTTCGTAATAGCGATGCGCTATATTCCACCGTGCATAGCGGAGCCAAAACTCCTCCTCATTAGCAGTCGGAATAATGGCGCGCTCATAAAGAAGACGAATTCGAGTCTCATTGCCCTCTGCTTCTTCGTTGTCAAGATATTGACGCCAATTCACCCGTTCAGACTCTGGAAGGTATGCCACATGATAAAACGGCCGGTGGATATTGGTCTCGTTGCGTAATCGTTTGGCAACCTCGGCCTGTGTCTGAAGATAAATGCCTACATGCAAATTATCAATACGGGCTCTCAAATCCCTTTCTTCGGCGGCCTTGCGAGCTTTTGTACCCATCTGTACGTCGTCTTGGGCCGCTTTTTGCTCAACACCCTCGTCGTCCCCTTCCTCTTGCTCTAGATCGTACTCTGCTTTGAACTGAACTAGATACTCCTGCGGGGCTGTCTTCGCGACAGGCAACACTCTTGCCATATCCCGTAATCGATCGAAATATTTGGCATATTGGTGCATTGGAATTCGAGCAATCCTGCTCAATAAATCATACAGGCCGTCTGTATCGCCCTCGCGCTCCAAGAAGTCTAGATATGCATCCCAAAACTCGTGCGACAAGAAATGCTGGCCAATGTGTCGGGCGCCCTGTTCGAACACCGCTCGAACCTGGTCAGCATTCTTATTTGTCAAAGCGCTAAAAGCGCAATATTTTGACCATAGGTCAACGCTAGCAGGCATCGCACACACTGCCTTCAAATACACGTCGCTTGCCTCCTTTGTGAACCCCAGCCGAAACTCTGTCTCAGCGTACTTGATCCAGTACCCATGAACAAATGGAAACCTTTCTAGAAACCCATCATAGCTAAAGCGAAACAGTTGCACTGCACGCGCAGACCCCAACTTGTGCAGACCTCCGTCGAGACGTTCCGCCCCTTCTACTAGGTCACACCACAGATTGAATTCATCTGGATTCTTTTGAATCTCCCCATATACTCTCTCCCATCTAGTGATGTCTATATTATCCGACATTGTCGCTGACACCGGAGGAGAAAGTGGTCGCAGTCTATAGCCTCGACTTGGTGAACTTGGTCTGGCAATTCCATTCTGTCTTTGTTACCATGGTAACAGGTACTATTTGAACATCATTATGCCATGGCACTGTTGTCATAATGATGGTGAATATGGCTTCGATATCGATACAAACCAAGTACGCAATCACTACAAGATGGCACAGAGTGTTACGAGAATGCGAGCACTAACGAGATGCCTAAAGTGATACGGCGGGGGGAAGGGGTCACCAGGTACTATGCGACCATCACCAACACCACCAGCTCCATTTTTAACTTAGGTACACTCATTACCGTTTGCTGAAATAGATAGCTACTAGGCAACCCGCGACAGAATCCATAATATTAGCACTTTACTCTTTGTATGCAATCCTATGCAACTTCTATGCATAATCCCGGGTAAGCCGACACAAAGTCCAGACACTGACTTCAAGCCGTCGAGACAAGTTTCAGCCCGCAACTTTGCCGCTAAAACCAGAGTGTTGGGGGTCAACGATCGAATTCTACACTTAAAATGCAGCCCCTTGAAAAAATTGCGGCATTGGATGACGACCTTGAGACCCGTGTGACAACGCCTGACAAGTATGATTTTGATGGTAAGTACTGAAATGTGTTTCCGGAACAAGTTCTCGAGGAGTCACAAGATTGCCAGTCTCGTTAAAAGAACTAAAGGATGGATGTACTCTTTTTGGAGCTCGTTTCTACTTGGCTGTAGTGTTGGTGGTAATAAATTTGGGATGTCTTGTGACCGTTGATCTACGAACTCGTAGGCTTACGGGCTTCGAGAACCACATTTGAGGAACTAAAGGACTGCTAAGGGGGACTCCCATTTCACTTTAACATGGTGTGCCGATTTATTGCTGCTTTCAAAGGCTAAGAATGATGCTGATGACCCTGATGACGTACCGCATTTCGCGCAAATCTCAGACATGCTATTGTGTTTCATGTTGGTATTAGTGGTTAGCGCAGGCTCACACCTACGTCGAATGTAATGAACGGCTCAGAGATAGAATCGCAGATGTAATCTTCTCACGGTTGCTTGTTTGTTGAGATGACATTTGAATGAGATGACATTGGAACTACCCGCTGCCTCTGGAACCGGCGCTGGGTTGTGATAGATATCGTTTCTGGGAGGGATGCTCCAATCTCGTATTCTTTCTAAAGTCCCTGATGTTGGTGTCGTTGCCATCTTGTAGCATTGGCTTGTCACGGACGTGGCATGTGACCTTGCCAGCACTTGCAAAACAAGCAATGGAGCACGATAACTATTTGGGCAGCTTGCTATCATCCTATTATGATGCGCTGAAGAATTATCGGCACCATCTGGATTGTGTGGTGGAGATAGGTCCTTGGCTGCCTTGCCATGTCGAATTGCGGATTCTCTGATTGGCTTCCCCGCATTGCATGGCTTGCATAAATATTGTCACAACAGGTCTAGGCGTAGACGCCGAGGCAGAGCATTGCATACTAATTACAGGCTTGGAGTCCAAGGCCAAGATCTTTGTGGGTAGCCGCAAGTCAAACTTAGCTATCGTGCAGTCGCGACACGTTGCCAGCTTGCTGAGAGATGTGCATCCTGGTCTGAGCTTCCCACTCTACGCTCTATCCACGCTCGGTGATAATGTTCAGAATCGTCCACTCTACGCCTTCGGTGGAAAATCGTTATGGACTAAAGAACTAGAGATTGTGCTCCTTAACAAAATCGAGGGACATGAGCAGGTGGACATGGTTGTTCACTCACTCAAGGATATGCCGACAAAGCTACCAGACGGTTGTGAGCTCGGCGCCATAACCAAGCGTGAGGACCCGCGAGATGCGATTATTATGCGAGCTGACTCGCCCTATAAACATATTCGTGACCTTCCAGAGGGATCTGTTGTAGGAACTTCATCAATCCGTCGCTCGGCACAACTCAAGAGACACTATCCGAATTTGAAATTTGAGAGCATTCGTGGGACATTACAGACACGGTTACGAAAACTTGATGACGATCCAAAAGTCTATGACTGCATTATTCTTGCTGCTGCTGGCCTTATTCGAGTGGGCCTAGACTTCCGCATCACATCATATCTTGAGTCTCCAGACATGTACTATGCAGTTGGCCAGGGTGCCCTCGGTGTTGAGATTCGGGCGGGTGATAGGCGGGTAAAGCAGCTGGTTTCTCGAATCAACCACCGCCCTACTTACTTATGCTGTCTCGCAGAGCGATCGCTCATGCGTGCTCTGGAGGGCGGATGTTCTGTTCCGATTGGGGTTGAGTCAAGCTTTGATCCAAACACAAATATTCTCAGACTCACCGGTATCGTGACAAGTGTAGATGGTACTGACTGTGTTGAGGGGACTGTGGACGCCACAGTCTATACGGACGATGACGCAGAACAGGTGGGCCATGATCTTTCAGAAGATCTGATTGCCAAAGGAGCAAAGCGTATCCTTGATGCCATCAACCTTCCTCACATTGATTAATTCCGCTATACTACTGTACATAATCGAATTTGAACGTGTTCTTTGTTGAAGCTGTGATATGCAGAGCTTTGCATATATGACGCAACTGGCTCGCGGCTGAAATATTTACTACGAGTACTCGGGAACTGTATAGCTTTGGGATCTGAAATAATGGAAGACGGTGCCAACGGTTTGAAGAAGGAGGGCACAATGCAACAAGCTGTCGTGGCCCAGAAGAAAACTGTTGCAACAACCGCTAGAAAGCCGCGGCCAGCCCGAGTTCAGGTAGATCCCAACACTGTAAAGCCTGAAGATCGGCCCGCCCAGACTGGAACTGTATTTAACATCTGGTATTTAAAATGGAGTGGAGGGGACCGCGAAGATTCGATTTATAGCCAGCGCAAGGCAGAGGGTCGATGTAATATCAAGAGAGATTCCGGGTATACAAAGGGCGATAAAGTCGCAGGAAGCTATTTCTGCCTGTACTTTGCAAAGGGGCTCTGCGTCAATGGAAAAAACTGCGAATATCTGCACAGACTCCCGGAGTTGACTGATGTATATCCGCCAAATATAGACTGTTTTGGGCGCGACAAGTTTGCCAACTATCGAGATGATATGGGTGGAGTCGGGTCTTTTCTACGTCAGAACCGAACACTATACGTGGGGAAAGTTCATGTTGATGACAAAATGGAGGAAACCGTTTCACGCCACTTTGGTGAATGGGGCAACGTTGAGCGAATACGGGTGCTCAATGACAAGGGGGTCGCATTTGTTACGTACAGCAATGAAGCAAATGCTCAGTTTGCAAAAGAGGCCATGGCCCATCAATCACTAGATCACGAAGAGGTGCTGAATGTAAGATGGGCTACCGAGGATCCTAATCCGGCTGCCAAGGCACGCGAAAAGAGACGAATAGAGAACCAGGCAGCGGATATCATTCGAAGTTTACTGCCGCCTTCAGATCCATACAAGGAGGCCCCAAAAAGAAGGAGGATAGAATATGGAAATGACGCCGCGCAACTAGAGTACCAAGAGCGCCTGGCTATTACAGCAGTAGCAGAGAGCGGTGGCCCTGACTCCGGGGCGGCCGAGCCTGAGTCTGCGCCTGAGCCCAGACCGCTGCGGAACGTGGTCAGTGAGCCAGCTCCAGGGCAAGAACCCACATCTGAGTGTCTTATTTCTGCAAGCAGCTTAACTGCTCTTAATGAATTGGCTGCGGCTGCACGGTCAGGGCCCGCCATGTCTACTCTGGTGGACTACGACAGTGATGACGACTAGTGTTGTATCTACATAACCGTTAACGCGACTGAAATGATGAGCAGTGGCCCGCCGCGATAACCCTTGGTATCTACCAGGCTCGCTAAATACTTCACACTAAGGCGGAGCTAGAGGGCGGCGAGTGGCGGCACGGAGTTCGGACGGCATACGAGAGCTGTGAGGGGAGTTGATAAGCATCTGTCGCAGATCATAGAACACATCCTCGTCCTCCGGGCCAATAAAGGTGACGGCAACTCCTGATCGGCCAGCACGACCAGTGCGACCAATGCGGTGCGTGTAAGCGTCAATAGACTTGGACATTTGAAAGTTGACAACAAGAGAAACATCGGGAATATCAATACCACGACCAGCAACATCTGTAGCAACCAGAACATGGGCTGATCCCTTTCGCAGCTGTGCCAGTGACGATTCTCGCTGATCTTGTGTTTTGTGTCCGTGCATAGTCACCGCCTTCCATCCAGCATTGTTGAGCTCTTTGGCAAGCTGGTCGGCGCTCTTAACTAGATTCACGAAAACAATCACGGGCGCCTTGAAATTGGGCAGAATCTCAACCAGGCGCTTGACCCTCTTGGCTTCGCCGGTGATATACTCGACACGTTGGTCGATGCGGTCAGTGGCCTGTCCAACACTACCAATCGTGACGATTCCAGGCGAACGTAAATATTTTTCAGACATGCGCTCGATGGCCTTTGGCCATGTTGCCGTATACATCATAGTCTGTCGATACCGTCGACCGCCGACTGTTTCGGAATCGGCAAGCTTGTCGTTACTCGACGGTAGAGCTTCCAGAATCTTGTTTATAGGCTCCTCAAAGCCCATATCTATCATGCGATCTGCCTCATCCATGACAACGTAACAGCACTGTCTGAGCACGAGCAAGTGCCGCTCCAAACAATCGATCAGTCTGCCAGGCGTGGCAACAACAATCTCGGCTCCAGCTTGAATTTTATATGCCTGAGACTCAATATTATGACCACCAACAACAGAAATACACTTGTACCCAACAGGGTCACAAAATTTCTGGGCCTCTGT
>JAJLWU010000268.1:0-12669 GCA_030570855.1 Tardiomyces digboiensis | reverse complement strand
CTGGAGAACATAGTAATACCTGTTACAAATGTCTTTTCTAACGGATCTGAACCTGCGGGAAGCGAATTACACAAAATATTATATAACGTCGGTCTTGATGCGTTGGTTGAGCTAAGAACCTCAGAGCTCTTTGATATTATAATAGGATATCCAAATTCTCTGGGCGCCCTGAAGGACTTAAAATCGTGTCTAACCACGCCAGAACAACGAGCAAATGTTGTCAGTGTTTTCCAAAAATCTTGTAAAAGGAGGCTACTTCAGGGAGGCGCAAATACGGTGGATATAATTTCCTGCTATATTTCAACTATTCGTGCATTTTGTCTTTTGGATCCACGTGGAGTTCTGCTAGACAAAGTGTCACGGCCAATACGTCGCTACTTGAAGGAGCGAGATGATACAATCCGGGTACTAATAAGCGGGCTCCTTGGAGAGTCATCGTCCGATATTAATTTCTTATCCAAAGAACTGGCAAGCTCGCGCAAGGCTCAGATCCTTGCAATGGATGATGATCTAGCCGACTTGAACTGGGTACCAGACCCCCTTGATGCGCCTTCAGATTTCCGCAAAGGGCTACCGTCGGATATCGTCGGTAGCCTAATTTCACTATATGATAACAAGGAGGTGTTTGTGAAAGAGTTTACTGCTGTGTTTGCGAATCGCCTTCTCACCAACAGAAACTCGGTGGACGAAGTGGTGAGTATACTTCTAGCAGGGTTATAGTTGGACCTAACGGTAGGTATATAATTTGGAGCTACTCAAGCTGCGATTTGACGAGCGCGAACTTCAGAATCTCGACGTTATGGTCAAGGACGTTATGGAAAGCAAACGGTTTGACAATAACGTGCGCGCACGGCGCCAGCTCATTGATGACCAATTTCATGCAGCCATACTTTCACGACTTTTCTGGCCGCCATTTAAGAGGGGAGATTTATTGTTGCCCGGAGCGATTCAAGAGTAAGCATATCAGTGTTCCCAAGTTTTGCCGCGCTTACGATCTCCTAACAGCTAGACAGATTGATCAATATTCTCGTATATACAGCGATCTCAAGCCTCGAAGGAAGCTGATTTGGCTTCCAAGTTTGGGTTCGGTGACAGTTGAGTTAGAGTTCAAAGATAGAGTTCAGGAATTTTTAGTATCGCCAGATCAAGCTGCATTTATCGGCGCTTTCCAGGATGGTAAGTCAGTTTAATAGTTGAGTTTTAGTCTTGTCATGTGCAACACTGTTCTGACACCAGATAAAAAGTCGGCGATCGTGCTAGGGCAGGAGCTAGGAATTGGGGAAATTGCTGTTCACGAGTTGGGAGGGTTTTGGGTCTCGAAAGGTGTGCTGAAGCGGACTGGCGAGCAGTATGAGGTCCTAGAAACTGTCGACAAACAACGAAACACGGAGGGTGATGCGGTAATGTTGCAGTCCGTTCAGACGTCTGAAGAGCGATCGGCAGAGGAGATGAAAGTTTACTGGCAATATATTGTTGGTATGCTGACGAACCTGGGTTGCCTTCCAACGGAGCGCATTCATTCGTTTCTCAAAATGCTGGTTCCACGCGAGACTCCGTACACAAAGTCTAGTAACGAGCTTGAACAGTTCCTTCTTCTAATGGTGGATGAAGGTAACCTCGAGGCAACATCGGCCGGTTACAAACTTTTGAAGCAGTCGTGACGACAAAAAAGATTATGAGTATATTAGAACGTTATACATTCAAGTGTTGTAAAGAACCGTCGTGAGCCTGGTGCGTCGCAGACGTTCAGGGGCTTTTTTTCATACTAGTGCCTCGGCTGTGGAATTGTTCATACGTGAAGATGACTCATTAGTATCGGCCCAACCTGCTAGAGCGAGTTCGTTGCTGTTTGCAGAAGCGTTACCCTTGCTCCTAAGAAGCTGGTTGGATAAGTCTGAATTTGGCTCCCACATACGCATGACACCGTCATCGGTGAGACTAACCAATACTCCCTCATTTTGTTGAAATGCAATTGCAGTCACGTCAGAAGAGTATGCAGGCGACGTGAGTAGAACATGGTTGCGCGTAGTTGTTGGGGCTTTAGTCGTTGGGTTCGGAAACAGTGAAACGCCATTCCGGCCAGCACACGCAATATAAGAACCCACATTATTAGCTGATGGCGTCACTATGGCCATTTTGGTGTAGAATGATTGTACGACAAGATCATCCGAGCCGAGAACGTCGTGAGGCTCTGCGCTGAAGTCGTAGTATGAATACACTCTGCTATTTTTGCCGAGAGCCCAAATCTTTTGACTGGTGGGGTCCCTGACCAACGAAGTTACGCCATAGTTTCTATCTCGAGGTGTGATACCTGGCGAGGCGCAACCGACTGGAGTGGTACGTGATTTTGTGCCAAAACTTCGCATGTCCCAAAATTTTACTGTAAGATCGTTTTCGCCCGCTGATGCCAATGTATGCTCTTTAGACCACGCCAGACAAGTAACCGACACGTTTGTCCTTTTCAGTTTTCCCGACTTGATATCGTGTACCCCGCTGACGCCTCTATGGGATCCGACTCGTCGGTCAAACAAGGTAATGCAGCCAGACCTTGATGACGCCGTCAGCAAATCCTTCGAGTATGGCGAAAACTGGACTTGCTTGAGGTGACTGGCATCGGGTATGGTCAGTGTATCTACGGTTTTTCCTTCAGTAAGATCGGTGATAACTACTGTCGAGCTGGATGTGGCCATTAGGCAGTCATCGTACGAAAGACTGGCATCAAACACTGAATTTCGGTGCTCCTTGTCGAGTGCAGCTACGAGAAGTGACGTGGATGCATTATCTGCCTGGAATCTTGGCCTCTTTGATGCGTCAAAAATTAGAATGGATCCGCCTTCTAATCCTGCTGCAAAGAATGGATGACCTGTTGTTAGTTCCCTGTGCTGGGCACCAGTTGGTCGTAGTTACGTACGGTGAAATGAGGATAAACAAAACGGGACGTATGCTTCATTATCTTCGAGATAATCCTGAAGATATAGTGGTCTTGGAGACGCGAATTGTTTCAATTCAATTCGGTAATCGACTGACGGTTAGCTGGAACAGGTGTTTTCATGGATGTAGTCACATACGGTAACGCAAGTGATATGCTTCTCGAGCGTCTAATCCCCCGAGACTCGTCATGAGTAGCCTTTGCGAGTAGCTCGGCGTGTGTGGTCGTGGCACTGGCTCAGATGGTGACGTCGCGCTTTCAACGCGTACGCATTTCCGTCGCTTGGAAAGCTTGTCTGAGTCTACAGCCGGGCGTTTTTGATCAATAACATTAGTTATATCTTGGCCAAAGCGCCGTTGTAACATGGTTCTGCATTTGTCGATGGCGGTCAACCGTTGCGTTAAGTTATTGTTTCCGACGCGCCACGAACGCGTAATTTATGCATACGATATGCATGTTCCCAAATAGGTCGCAAGGTTCTAGGAAAGAAAGAACAAAAACACAAAAAAACACTGCTATGGAATCGCTCTCGGTGAAAAACGATTCCGCGACTGGCGCTAAGACTCGTTGCGAATACGCGAGGTTCATTACATAAGTGAGCACTAGCAGTCTAATTTTCGTCACCAAACATTTGGCCTCTAACTCCCTCAATGATGGCGTCTACTTTGAAGTCGGGAATGCGATACTGCATCAGCTTTTTTCTCTCAAACACCCGGATTATCTCGACACTTGGACTAGAATTAGAATGTAACCGCCCAGGTTCATCATCTTTGTCGTCACCGTCGGGTTCTTGATTGTGCTCGTTGGCCCAGCTACGCGCTTGCCCACCCATGTTGTCCTCAAATACAAGAATGACAGGTTTTGGGAGACGCGGGGGCTTGACGCTAATGAGCGAAGCCAAGCACGAGCCCAGCGTAAAGTCATGGAATGCAAAGGCGCTTAGTAAAGCAATAACTGGGTTCACTCGAGCTGTGTCTATTTCAAGGCTCCACAGCTTTGAGTGCAGCTGGGGACAGGACAACGGTTTTTCGGTGATTTTCGCCACGCATGTACTGATCGTAGTGGTGCTGTTGACATTTGTGATGCGATGCAGGGCAAGTGCATCCTCGCTTCGAGAACCGTGCGAGGTCCATTTGTAGGTATACGTTGAGGATATTCTCACCTCAATATAGCATCCTGTACGATGGTCATAACCGTATGCAATTCTCAGTCTCGCGGGACGAGAAACATTGCAGTCGGTAGTTGGCGACCGTGAAACCAGCCGAGGCTCGCCCGGCAACGACGTGAGATCAATAATGGTTCCATGAGTCGACCCTGCTGTAAGGGGAGTATAAATGGCTAGGGGCTTGACAACAAGCGCCGAGCCAAAACTAGAGTCAGACGACAACAATGCATATTCAGTTGCCCAGATATTCAGTGGGATCATTAGGTATGATGATACGAGTCTCGCCGGCAAGTTGGGTGTGGTACCGAGCACGTTGAACACTCTGTCATGTAGAAGCACTGGTATTAGCGTCAGCGAGGGATGGATCAGATTAGCATTGGCAAGCAGCGCGTCCCCTGGCTCTGTGATGGCCATTAGTGAGGAAGTAGTAGACTACAGCAAAAAGATGTCTCAAGGAAATGCCACATATTGGGACCTAGGTCGACGCCGCTCTGGCGCTTAGGCCAGATTCACACAATTACAGGGACAACCAGGCAAAGGTTTGATTGAATAGTCTTATCTGTTAATAGTATATCAAGAGAGTATCTATTTGATGCTAACCTCGTGGTCCTTCTCAATACCATCCACATGCGGGGTAGCCTCGAGAATT
Source organism: Tardiomyces digboiensis (assembly GCA_030570855.1). NCBI lineage: Eukaryota > Fungi > Ascomycota > Dipodascomycetes > Dipodascales > Trichomonascaceae > Tardiomyces > Tardiomyces digboiensis. The sequence continues at coordinate 7,926 of JAJLWU010000268.1, read as the reverse complement.
CCAACGTGATCGTTAGGGATCGAGGCACTGGCGTTAGTTATAACAAGCTGTTGAGAAACCGCCGCAAATACACAGGAGTTTGTAGTCGCCACCGGATTTGTATCTACCCACCCCCAGCGTTGGGCATGCCGACCACTGCCACAACTCTCTGCCCAATAGCTCGCCCCCCGACGGCCTTTAATTGGAAACTTACGTAAAGCCCTTGAACAGAGTGTTTTCGTGCGTGACTGAACCACCAGCCTCTTCTACAGACTGCTTTGCCCTGCCGTTAGTCCAATTGGGTCCCATGACAATCACAACAGTCTCATACTTTTCATACTCCACGTCTGGGACATCGTCCTTGAAGCGAACCTTTTCGTTAGCATCGCGCGACTGGCTCAATCAATTAACCTTGAACAAAACTTACAATATAGGTGGAATGAGCGGACATGACTTAAGGTCTCCGGAACTTGATTGGATTCTAATTCGTGGTTTATAATGAAGATAGCAACGAATCAATAGGTACGAACGAGGATCGGACGCAAAACAGGTGGCAACATGTCGTCAGCACGGCGCGGCGGGGAACGGCACTCAGCCTTACGCGATAAGCGGTTGTCGTGGGCAACCACCCCAACCCTGGACACACACTCCATCAGTGGTGGTTCTATGGGCAGGGGTATCTGCGGCACTCCACAATACAGCCGGCGTAGGACGTACAAAAACTGCGAGGCTCATCGGTCTGCGTGCAGTCTCACATTCCAAAGCACAAAGCAGCGTCGCTTTGGCCGGCACGCGATTGCAGACAACAGCAGCCGCCTCGGTAGTCAAAGTTCGCGTCGCATTATAGCAACAACGTTTGTTGGGAAGCGGTTGTAGAAAAGTGGGGATCAGTTTTTCTTTATTGTCGATCTGATCTGTCGACTGATATCTCGAGGTCTTGTACTTTTTGTCTATCATCGCGACTGTCAAGTGAGACATGTGGCCGCGTAGGTCGTCTCTCCGAGTCGTGATTCCCAGTTGCACCGATGACGATGCAAACCGAAGTGGTGCCGATACCGCTGACCCCAGAGGTGCCGAAAGTGAGCCATTTCGGCAACCATCATCAACCACATACAGCCCAGAAGTCGACAGCCCGCTTAGCAGTGGCACTCAGTACCCCACTACGCCCGACTCGGCTTTGCCGATAACTCCAGTTGACGCCCAGGGGTCACCAAAGTTTTTGCGGGTGGTGGCACCGTCATCTCCAACACCACTTCGTGCACAAGTGCACGTACTTTCTGGCTTTGAGGGGGTCAAGAACGACTCATCGAACGTCAGTAACGACCAGGATTCCGACGTACATCCCGGGCCCGGACCCCCCGATGTGGATATGTTCAAGAATCTGCTCGAGATCAAGAAGCATGACACTCGGCTCGGCAGAGGCACTTTTTGCTACGCAGTGCGAGCAGTCGTCCCTTCAACAGGTCAGCGTTTTGCTGTTAAAATCGCTCGGAATCCGTCGGAGCATAGCATTGTCATTCGCGAGGCTCGCATTCTCACGAGATTATGGAATAGGAGCCAAGACGCCTGTCCTCCACCTTTTGTGGTTGAGTTTCATGGCTATTGCCCGTCTTTGTCGGGCGTAGTGCTGACTGAATATGCCATGAGCATGGATCGGTATTTTGCTCACCGTCGTTTGAGCAATGACCCTAACTCGGACCATCTATTTGTGGCCCCAACTGTGTGGCAGAAATGGGCGTCGCAGTTGCTTGAAGGTTTATGCTTTATTCACGACCACGGTGTGGTTCACTGCGATATCAAGCCGGACAACATCCTCCTCGATGAGGACTTAACGCCCCACATATGCGACTTTTCGTCAGCAATGACATCTGACGACGTGTCATGTACTAAACAGCTCGCAGTGGGGGCTGTCAGCATTGAATACTGTGCCCCAGAGCTACTGCGTCACAAGGACGCCATTCCCAGCCCTCGCTCGGATCTGTTTTCGTACGGCCTGATTCTCTTAGAGGCGGCCACAGGCGCGCCTCCCTATTCTGGAGCTGTCAAGGGCTTTACCCAAAAATACCAATGGGCCGTTCGTGGTGCTGCTCTCGATAGTTGCTTGCCAGAACTTCTGCCGCGCCTTGCATCTGTGCGGTCAGTTTTGACAGCCATTCTTGAAAGGCGCGAAGACCCTCGTTGCATTCGGCTAGCACTGGCTTCTGTAAACTAAACTAGCTACATTTATGATAACTTTAATATGACGTTTGCTATCTTTGTTTATTTAGCAGCACACACAACGGTCGAGTTTTTTCGAGTGACGCATGGCCCCTCCCCCCTCTAATGCACATTATGCTTGGCATAACTGCGCAACCAACTAGTGCACAGTGGATTTGGTGTCTGCAACAACAGGCGGACGGCTCGCGGAACTCGAGGCACAGTTGGTGCTCTACTCACGCTTTACAGAGCGAATAAGGCGCGTTACTCGCGTGCTGTAATACCGAGACGCGAATTTATATACCGGCGCGACGTCCCGGGTATTGCAACAAAACGCAAGCGTCGGCTGTTTTGGCATTAGACTCTCGCAGCCTTTGCGTGGCCAGTGGTCAACCTGAGTCCAGTGCTTGAAACCAGCAGCATGAGTACCGAGTCGCCGGGCTCCAAGTCGACACTGCTGCTGCCAGAGGTGGCGGTTAAGACTGAGTTTGGGTCCGATGCCTCGACTCATGTAGCTCTAACACCGAGTCGCGAGGCGAGTGCAGGCATCCGCGACAGTGGAATGATTGGCTCTTCAACAGCATCTCCCGGTCCGCAATCAGCTGGGGATGATCAATTTGTTGCTCCGCGGCAAGACCGTGGTGCTGGATCGGCCGCATCGGGGCTGGCTGTAGCCCAAAGTTTGATGGCAACTCCAAAGACTTTACAATCGGCGGCGGCTGTTGCCGGGGATGCAACGGAAATCCGAAAGCCTTTGAAGATTGAAGACTCTGGGGCTTTTCCGTCGGCGTTTCCGGCAGCGGTGGATATGCGTGATGGAGCTCATAGTATAGATGCGCGATCTGAAATTGCTGGGTCCGATGCTGGCACAGAGGTTGATGATCATCGTGTTTCAGCATATGCTCGTTTGGATTTCGAGTCTTTTACCTTTTATGTGCAAACTTTGCAAGTTGTACTCGGCCGCCGGGCTGAGAATGGCACCGGTATGGTGGACGTTCACTTGGGACCCACAAAGGCAATCTCGCGGCGGCATGCCAAAATATTCTATAATTTCCAGAGCCAGCGATTTGAATTATCGGTTCTAGGGCGCAATGGTGCGTTTGTTGACGATACATTTTATGAATCGGGCTCGACTGTGCCGCTTAAGGATGGGTAAGTTGGCTGTTACTTTATTAACTGCGGACATCTTACTGTTGTTTTTTTTTTTGATTGAAAGCGCACAACTGACCTTAGAACACGGATACAGATTGGACAAATTCCATTCACATTTGTATTACCAAACGTGCCAGCAGAGGAGGGCGAGCAGAGTGGTCAGCAACCGATCATGCCGGCAGATGTAGTTACAATGGCTGACAATCGGTCGTATTCAAGACAGGGCTCACCTCTTCCACGAAAGTCCGGCTCACCAGAAACTGACCCGGCACTAAGAGGGCTGGGTGGTGGTGGAGAAGATGGTTCGGAGCCAAAGGCATCAAAGAAAAAGGCTAAGAAAGAATACAAGCCTGAAGAAATTCCAGAGGAATACCGAAACAAGCCAAACCACTCATACTCGCATCTCATCGCAACTGCTTTGCGTCAACGAGCCCCTAAACGTGGCATGAGTCTCGCAGATATTTATAGGGCTATCCAGGACATATTTCCTTACTATGAATACTGCCCGCCAGGTTGGCAGAATTCGGTTCGCCACAATTTGTCTTCAAATCGAGCATTCAGGAAAGTTTCAAAAGAAGGAAAGGGATTTTTGTGGGGTATCGATGAGGATTATTTTAAGGAAAAAGAGTTGCAAAAGCAGCGCCAGGCTTTGGCTAAAACTAAGGCTGCAGCGGCAAGTACCTCTAACGTTAGTAGCAACCCGCCAGTGGCTAGATCAGAGCCATTGTTAAATATTCCTGGCGGACAGTTGTCTGCTAATGTCGATCTGTCTGGTCCTGGCGGAATGAAACAGGAAAAGCAAAAAACTATTGCCGAACTTGCGCGTGAAATTGAGGTACAGCGTGATTCCTCATTTAGGCGCAACTACGCTGCCATGACTCGTGATAGCGTTGGCCAATCTGGTAACCTAGATGATAATGTGGCGGCTGCCACTGGACAGTTCCAGACATTTGCTGCATCGCCTTCGCCAAGTAGTATTCAAGCTCAGTTGGCAGCTAACCTCCAAAATAGGCAGCGGACCAACGTTCCAGCCGCTGTTCCAATACAGCAGCCTTCGCTGGCGGCTGGACAGACTGCCTTCCGCGCTCAACCGGCTCCTGCAACAGCACCATCGTCGTATGCTAGCCAATCAGGGCCACAATCTTTAAGACAACAGACATCCGTGCCAAGTATGCGGGTGCAACCGCAGATGGCACAGCAGCAGCAGATTACGACTCCCTCGGCGCAAGCGGCTGCTGCTGCTGTTGCTGCTGCTTCTACGGCTGGATCCGGGTCAAGATCTGCGGCTGCTGCTGGTGGCCTTCAATTATCGAAAGAAACCATGGCCGTCCTCAGCGTGCTTCAGAAAAAACTGCAAGTGCAGCTTCAAAACGTCGCAGGGAATTCAGGTGTGAACTCACAGCTCATTACTAACGCCCTGGCTGTCGTGATTGCACAAGCTGCGAAGAGCGGTGGCGGTATTAACAATATATCCAATATTCTCAAGGACCCTGCGCAACTTACACAGCTACTTCAAAAAGCAATGGCCACGATTGGCAAGACCAAAAGTGGATCGGCTACACCGGCTCCGGCTGTTGTCACCGGAGCCAGCAGCGCCAATTCAACGCGGGGAAGCTCACCAAATCCGCCGAATAGTGTTGGCGGCGATGGGGCGAATCCACCACCTGCTTCGCACCCCCCAGTGCCACCAATTCAACCAGTGGCTCCGCCAATGTCTACTTCACCACCTTCAACTACTTTGCAAGCTGTTGCCCCTCATACCCCAGTTGCGGCGACGGTACAGCTAGCCTCCTATGCTCCTGTAGCGCAAAAGGAGCCGTCGGCGGCCGCTGAGAGTACCGCGGAATCCAACTCACAGTCTGGTGCTCAAAAACACCCGAGCTCTAGTAGTAGTGAGCAGACTCAAGCAGACGTGGCCACCCAGTTGTCAGAGCCCTCGCCAGCGGCCAAAAAGATGCCCTTAAATCAGGCTCCGTTGGGTCCTCCACCTGCTGGATCTGGGAGTTCCAGCCAGAAGAAACCGACATCAGCGGCTGAGATTGCCAGAGTACTGGAACAGGCCAGTAAGATTCCTAATCCTTCTCCTAGTGTCAAGGCTGCGTTGGCTCAGCTTCAAGCAAAGCTGGATGCGATGAACGCTCAAGAAAGTAGGAAGCGGCCCTCGGACGAGTCGATAGAACAACTCGACTCCTCTAGCGTCAAGAATTTTAAGGGAGCAGCCTAACGGCCATCCCAACCGTTATGACTTCACGATTTCACGCTATTCTGTAGATTAATTTTCTCCACCAATGCATAATCGTACAACTATGGCTATGATGGCATATCGCCTCTAACTCGGAATCTTATTTGAAACTAGATGATCTGTGTCAGTAAGCCGCACTAGTCAAAGAGAAATGCTGCCGAAAGGATATTCCATATCCAATTTCAGGCAGCCAGCTTTGTAACAACATTATTGAACGACCCTTCCTTCTCTTTAGCCTCCCAGAAAGTTCCGAGAACATTGTGGTTGCCGTGGTACTTCCAGCCCTCCTCGGTGATGTGGTACAGATTAATTGAGCCACCAGAAAAGGCGTCACGATGAGTCGCAGCAAGAATAGACCGTTTGCCAAGATCAAGCGCTTCTTCGACTGTCAGCTCCCACTTGTAGTTGGTGTCCAGTACACCATAAGCAAATGTCTGTCCAGATCCTACACAGAATAGATCACCTTGGAGGCGCGTGCCATCCGAATCAACATAGAATATAGCCGGACCTTCACGCTTTGTGACTCCACAAATCATTGTACCCATCGATAGACCATATCCCTTGTACTCATAGACCAGGTTGGCTAGTATTTTGGACGCCGCCGCGACAGAAATGCGCTCCTTATTGCGCAATTCGTGGAGTCTGCACTGGGCACCAAGCCAGGTTTCCCAGTACTGGCAGTCAGCAGCACCACCAGCCATGGTGCCCAGAAGAAACGGGTTGATCTCAATCACCTTCTTCACAGACTGCGACGAAATCCAGTTTCCAGCTGTTGCTCGCGAGTCGACTGCAACCACAATGCCACCTTGAAATCTGAATGCAAGAGTAGTTGTTCCATGGGCGATTTTGATCTTGCAGTCGCCATTCGACATATCGTCTGTATGTGCACGAAGAAATGCAGCAGGCTTCTGTTAGTATTGGGAGGGCAAACTCAAGCATTACCTGGAAACCCCATAGCCAAGCCAAGCGAGAAAGACCAGAATCTTATCGAAATAGGTACAATTATGGTAATCAGTATCAATGACTCAGCCTAGGATCGTTATAGATGTCAGCGATGTCATTAAAGTGCAAGTTGAGCTTACCTGTGAAATGGGTGGCAACGACAAGGTCGGAACCAGCCCGTCGATCGATTGGCCCTCTTCTCTCACTGAATCAGCATCCTGAGAAGGTTTATACGTGTATCTTTGTGCTATCGAGTCCATTGTGATGAACTGTCGTTTCTATTGTGTTGTAGAGGGGCGACTGTCACTATGGTGCGGTGCTCTTCTTCAACGAACCGCGCCTTGGGAGGTTACTGGTCACCTATTAAATTATTATACATAGTGTTCAGCTAACTTTGTACTCATACGAAGCAGATATACATATTATCATTATTCTCACTAGATTATTTAGTTATTAATATAATTTAATGCTCCATTTCTTATGTTTTATCAGACGATTCTAGCGTTGTCGTGGCCGTGGTTGCAAACGGTCACAAGACAGTTCGTTGCGTATCCAGTTCAGATTTCCTTTTGAACCTCCTTAGTCCCAGACGGTGCGAAAAAAACCGTCATCTCTCTCCCTGACACATCGCAAATAATGTCCGATTCCACGGAAAAGACAAAGCAAGAGGTGCCTGTCGTTGATAGGAAGACCGAGGCTACTGAGAGCAAGACTGAGCCCACTGCCTCGGAGGCTCCCAGCAAGTCTGTCTTTGGTTCTTCGTTCAAACCCAGCGTTCCATCTTCTGAGACTAACGTGTTTGCTTCACTGTCATCCAGCAGCAAAACTGAAGAGCCCAAGAAGGAAGATGCAGAGCAGAAAGAAGCCGAGGGCGATGAGGACGAGGCTCCTGACTCGCCGGATGTGCACTTCGAGCCGATTGTTAAGCTCGAGAAGGTTGATGTTAAGACCAACGAGGAGGACGAGGAGGTCGTCTACAAGATGTAAGTAGTAGCTGCACGAGCAGTTAGCTGCAACGTTGTTATGGGAGAACTTGCTATGTTTTTGGCAAGCTTGCTGCTGATCAATGCTCAGTTTGCTGACCCCGCAATCGCAGCACTAGGAAAGTGTATGATCTGAACAGCGGTTGGTACAGATTGAAGCAAAGCGTCGATTATAGCTCTTGAAATAGAGCTCAAAGGATATCAAACTATAAGCTAGATAGCATATGAGTGTTTCGCGCCGAATCTGATTTGCACCTAATTGAGTGCCTGCCCAGAAAATGCTGTGCCTTGCCGCCAATGTCTATTAGGGGTTGTTATACTAACTTATAGCCGTGCCAAGTTGTTCCGATACCATGGCGATATCAACGAGTGGAAGGAGCGTGGAACCGGTGATGTGCGCTTCCTTAAGCACAAGGCTTCAGGCAAAGTCCG
>JAJLWU010000267.1:0-12672 GCA_030570855.1 Tardiomyces digboiensis | reverse complement strand
GCCATGGAGCCCCCTCCAGCAGTTCTCAAGGCTTCTGGTACGCTCTCGGAACGCGAGACCATGGAGACCGACGTGATCAAATTGCTCATTACTTCGTACTTTAATATTGTCAAGCGAACTATCATTGACATGGTCCCAAAGGCAATTGTGCTTAACCTTGTGCGGGCAACAAAGGAGGGCCTTCAGAAGGAACTGCTTGAGAAGATCTACCAGTCGGATGAGGTCACCGATCTTCTGAAGGAATCCGAATTCACTGTCCAGCGTCGTCGTGAAGTCCAAAAGATGATTGCATCGCTTGAGAAGGCGGCTGAAGTCGTTGCCTCGGTTTAAGATGTTATTGATATCGCCGATGACGTATGCGCCATTTTGCCGCCGTGCGTGGTGCGCGTGCGCGATTTTCATCCATCTTGTGTATAGCTCAATATAATCCATATGGAACTACGTTATAGTATGGAGCAGTGCTCTGAGTGGCCTGTAGATGAGCAGCAACCGCTAGTTATCGTGTTGGTGTGGGGCAGTGCGGGACCTGAAAAAAGCCGCACACACTCCCAAGTGGTTAACATGAAACGTCACGAAGCTGCTGCGGCAGGTCACGACTGGGCGCGCCAGCTATTAAAACGTCCTTGAATACACACAAATGGAAGAGAGAGTTGTCACGGTCACCTACACGCCGCCAGCGTACATGGCCCAGCATGCAGTATCACATTGGTCCTTGCAAAAAATACTCACTGGGTTGTTTGCCGTTTTTGTGTTTGTCATCATAACGCTGGTGGCGTACGCTTTTTATAATGTCTACATGAATCTCAGTGGAAAGGTCATTGAGAAATATGCGAACCAGGATCGCATTCAATTTGGTCCTAATGGTATTGGTATCCGTGTAAAGGCTCGCACAAAGGAAGAACGAGACGCGTTTAACCAGAGGTATGTGGCTATTGTCGTTTTGTGGTCAAAACAGAGCCTGCTTTGTTTGGGACGTATCTCATTCTGTGCATTATGGCTTTTTATTGCTATGCAGGATCGAATGAGGGACTTTGTGAAAAAATCTGCCTCTTGTAGTGCCTCTTGTGTGGTGCCTAGCGTGCAAAGAAACTAACACCAGGATTGCTCAGAAGTTTCATGCCACGCCAGAAGCCAAGGGCTCGAAAAAGCAGGACTAGAGCGCTTTATACTCCCCTACAGGGGTCAATTTCCTTCGTGATGGCCGTGCTCGTCTAAAACTCTTGATAACGACGAATATGATGAGACAGGGTGTCCTATATTGTAACTGTTGCGTCTAGAAGAACTGTTGCGAATTAAATTTATTTGGAGTTGTAACTCTCGTTTCGCCAACTGTTGAAGTAATCATGTAGAGCCGTCCCCGTTCAGGTGCACACCATGGATGTACGCCTGTAAGTTGACTTCCCTCTGCCTCGAGTCCTCCTATGATCTCGGGATATTTCAAAACTACTTCATTCTCATTACACGGTATAACGAGGAATCTGCTCTTGAAAAATACAGGCTTCACAGACTGAAGACAAGCAATTCACGCAAGGCGGATCTTATCGTGCGGCTAGCGATATCAGCCGCACGGCCCGCTGTGTAGACCGCAAGAATGGGCATTTAAGAGAGAGCAATGGCGACAAGAAGTCGTATTGAGGGCCAATTTCGTCTTGTATTGAAGAGGAAAGCGTATGTATGAGTTGTTATGCCTTCTGCAGGGCTAGAATGGGCCGTCGCGAATTAGATACCTTGGACTCCGTCAAAGATGCCTTCGATTGTATCAGCGGCACGCAGCAATATTGCTAAAGACGGCAAACTAACCACAGAAGACCATAACAGAAAGTTATAAGTACTATGGGACTTGGCAGCAGAATCAAAAGTAAACTGGCTGCGGTTACTTCTGGATCGGGTGACGTCACGCCATCAGCTCCGCCAACGATTCCGAACCAGAAACCAACTCGACGAGCCATATACCAAAACCGGTTTAATCATGGCACCAACATTGGTAGCATGTTTGTTCTTGAGCGCTGGATCGCGGGAAATATGTTCAATGACAAGGCCAAGGGCGGTTCGGAACTTGACGCAGTGTCTGCACTTGTGAGCGAGAGCGGCATTGACGGTGCTCGCCAACGATTCGAAGCCCACTGGCGCACATGGCTCACAGATGACGACTGGAATTGGCTTCAGAGCAAGCGTGTGACATCAATACGCGTACCAATTGGCTACTGGGACGTTGCTAACGGCAATTTTGTCTCTGGCACTGATTTTTCAAAGTTCAAGGACGTATATTCAAATGCATGGACCATTTTCAAAGAAGTCATAATCGACAAGGCTTCTCAATACGGCATTGGCGTTCTTGTTGATCTACATGGAGTTCCAGGAGGTGCCAATGGCGAGGAACATTCTGGCACTTCGAATCGAAAGGCAAATCTGTGGCACTCGTCTTCAGACCGTCATCTCGCCGTCAAAGTTGTCGAATTTATAGCTCAAGATCTCAAGGAAAAAGAAAATGTTGTTGGAATCCAGATTGTTAATGAGGTAAGTTTTCACTGCCTAGGATTCAGAAATTTAGCTAACTGGTAGGCGACATATGGTGACATGAACCTCAAGTGGGCATACTACAATGAAGCGATCAATGCGATTCGCGCAGTGAACTCAGACATTCCTATTGTTATTTCAGATGGCTGGGATCCCAATGGATGGATTGAGTTTTTGGCCGGCAAAGAAAAACATATTGGCAGGACAGGGGTTCTTGGCGTGGAACTCGACACACATGTCTATCGTTGCTTTTCTGATGAAGATAAAGCAAAATCAGCTTCAGAACACGTCAATGCGGCCACCAATTGTCTTCCGGATGCACATGATACTGACTTGATTGTTGGAGAGTACTCGTGTGTGCTCGATGAGCAGACTTGGAAAAAAGGAGGTGACAGGGCCGAATTGGTCAAGCAGTACGGAAATAACCAAAACCATTGTTTTTTCGAGTGTGCTCGTGCGGGTGTATACTTCTGGACCTACAAGTTTGCTTATGGAGGTGGTGGCGAATGGTCTTTTCGTGAAATGACGGATTCTGGATCTATTTGGGATTTTTCAAAGCAGCGATGCAAATCGTTGGATGAGATAAGCGGTTCATTTCAGGCCGCATTTGACAAAGCAAAAAATGATCATGTTAACTATTGGAATTCCCGCGGTACTCAGGACTGGGAGCACTGGCGATTTGAAGATGGTTACAGAACCGGGTGGCAAGACGCGTTGGCCTTTTATGAATTCAACTGCTCAGAACTAGGTCGACGCGCTACCTGGCGCAAGTCTCGTCTCAATGAACACATTCAAGCGCGTGGTGAATCTGACAAAATCTGGGCCTTTGAACATGGCTTCAACCAGGCTATCATCGCGTTTTACGACGCAGCACACTCGTAATTAGTCTCTTATTAGCAAATGGAATTCATTCTAGTATGGTGAGCGATTGTACTACTACTATCTAAAGGACTGGCGGGTCATTAGAGCAGGATGTGGGAAACTGAACCAACAATGGCAACGACAGCTGCAATAATGCTTGGAAGCAATTGCGCACTAGAAGATGCCTTGATTTCTGTGCTAGGCTCCAAGGCGCTTGTGCTCACGCTGGAAGAATTAACTGTGCCATTCCAGCAGTATCTTGAGTAACACGACGAGCAAGGGTCGGGATAAGACATGTTTTGGCGATCGAGTTCACGTTTGATAAGAGCACACGCCAAGCACGATGGCCACTCGGAATCTGAAGTACCGTTATTCTGCGTCGCGATGTTGTAGCCGTTTGTAATCATTCCCTGAACCTCGTCAGGATCGTAAGAGAGCTTGAATGTCGACATGTTGGAGTAGTAAGAGTGCGGATAGTTTGCGATGTATATGATAAGCGGGGGGATGAACCTGTCACTTTCCGGGGTCGAGTCGTTGAACAGCGACGTCAGGTTACTAGCATCACAGCCGAAAAAGGTCGGACGTCCAGTCAGGTTAAGATTCAGGAACGTTTCTGTGTCTGGAACATAAGGGAAGATCGTGCCATTACCTTGGGGGTTGAACTGGCGCTCATATGTCCAAACAAGCGACGAGCCGTTGGGCCAATTGAAATCAGTATCTGCAGAGTTGTCGAATGCCATAATGGCGTCCACATTGCGGGCGGGCTGAATAAGCGGATACAGTGGAATGTTTTGGTTATCCTCTCCGCCATCGACAAGATCAAGGTACTTTGACTTTGTGACAGATGATGAGGTTTCAGTGATGTTGAAAAATGGGTTAGGCTCGTAAATTGCAATGTCGTCGTTGTCGTTGCCGAGATCAGTGAGGATCGACTGAGCCAAGCTGAGAAGCACGCCGTCGAGACTGGTAGAGTTGATCTGCAAGATAAACTGATTAAATAGTGTAGCAGACGTGCCAATGGTGTACCCACCATTATCATAGCCGGATATGCATTCATCTGTTGTAGGAATGCCGTTGTTGACGGACGTACCCATGTAGATTAGATTCGTAAACGCAAAAACAGATGGGTCCCAAGAACCAAGCTCAAATGGATTGATTTCAAACACGGTGGAATTTCCGGAAATAATGGTTGTGTTTGGTGCTCGGCCATCTGTCACAACAATGGGAAACGGCATCGAGTGGGCCGTAAAATCATCAAACTGCTGGATATCACTCCATAGCAACGCCGCGCCGTGGTCGCTAGTGTTTATCATCTGGTAGGCAAGACCACGGCCCCAAAGATCAGTCAAAGACGTGTTGAACCCGGCGTCCCTTTTGTTGTCCACATCATCTACAATGCCATTCCAATACGACGCATCCTTAAACACATTGGCTCCACCAGGATCCAGCATTGAGTGCTCGAAATCCCAGACATCATCGGAATTCAACAGATCAGCCACACTGGTATAGTTATTGAGCACAATCGAGCCAACTAGCCAACTTCCACCAGATAGCCCGGCGAGATATGTGGCTCCTTGTAAAAGACCGCCAATCTGGCCACTATTGGTTGAGTTGACGGTACGCGAGTCCAGTGCCGACAGCATACCAGCACCGGAAAGCATGGCTCTGTATCCTCCACCAGAAAACGCAATACCATACGTGAGCGAGTAGTTTGAGAAGAAACTAGACACATTGAAAGACGAAGACAGGTTAGCGCGGCTAAACCAGTCCTCAATGGCCGTTTTGGCGACACTATGGCGCGACTCGAGCCATTGTGCCTCTCCGCTGCTCAGATTATTGGCAGTGCGCACAAGACGATTTTCAGATGGGCAGGAAACGTTGCCGGGTGCATAACCATTTGTGGGTGACCACGCACAAGCGAGTGTGGCCAATGTCAAGGTTAGAGCCAAATCTGTTAGCTGCATGGCCAAATAAACGTAGCCTATTAGCAAGTATGTGCTTGTAATTAGTGTTTTTATTCCGGCTCCTCTGGGGTTAGTGATTGCGCGGATCTTGAGGGATCAACAGTTGAACGAATCAGGGGTACGTTTCCTTCGGTCCAGCGTCTAATTGATCCAAAACCAAACCAAACCAATACACACCCTTAGGCGCCAATCCAGCGACAATCACACTGGCCTGTAGCTGCACAGGTTAACGTGTAACTGCCAGTGATTTTCCTCGCCAACAAACTGAATCAAAAGGCACCACAGCAGAACCAATGTGAATACCGAATTCTCAGTGGTCGCTCTCAATAATCAAATGGTTTGGCGGTGGCCGTGCTGCTTTATTTATTAAATTGTTCGGCGCAGGGCTGTGCGGCTTGCTCGGTTCATTCGGTGTTTAAACGGGCTGTTTAAATCCGTTAGGTTGTATATTAAGAGTCCTGTCTATGCCTTCTTTTTGTAAACGTGCCATCCGAGTTGGTTACAACAAATAAACGACGGTGAACACAAGAAAAACACAGCCCCGGTCGCGTGCAGTGCAGTCGTGACACAGACGCGAGTCAGGTGTACTGGAGCCCCTACCCGCTAAGGCTGAACCTAGAAAAGAGTTTTAGAGTTAGACACAAAGTCTAGACTATAAAACGTTGATAAGCATTCGAACTAGGGCATAGATTACGGAGCACAGGGCCACTGTAAGAGCATCGCAAAGCACGGCTGGGGCGGCTCGGTTGCATCGGAAGCGAATAATTCCGAATGGAAGCGGATTTGAATAAATATTTCTTGGCGACAAGTTTGCAGCCAATAAATAATAGTCGCATGGCAGTAGTTATTCGAGATGATCTGATCAGGCAGTTGTGCTGTTTTTCTATGAAGCTTATGCATGCATGACGTAGTGCAATAGTTGCCAGGGCGATTTCAGGAGATGAGCACCGAGAATAAACGTCATCAGAGGACAGTGAGAATGCGTGATACAACTTCCGGGTACTTGTCCTGGAGTTCAGAAATGACGTTATCAACTGCATGACACAGTTGGAGGACCCGCTCGTCTTGAGAACCGATGACGAGCGGGGTGACGTCTGATACAGCAAATGGTGACCCAGCATCCCGAAGATCCACCGCCTGCCGGAAGCTTATAACTCCCGCTTCCTGGTCGATCCGAGCAGCGAGCCGATCTTGGGATATCATTTTGGCAGCGTATGCTTCTGTACGCTGCTGGTCCAGCTCCAACAAAGACGCCAGCGTAGAAATACTCACGTCCGCATAGACTTTCGAGATTGATAAAATATTGTGGTCAAAGATTGCCCGCGTCAAAACAGTAGTACCATCGGGCAATTGGGCCTTTTGATGGGGAGCAAGGTACTCAGCTAGCGTTTGGATATCGCTTGCTGAAAACACCTGGTCATGATACGCTTTATCCAGCAGCGTCCGCTGAGGCAAGCTCTCAGACCGCTCGTCGTTGTATATGCGGCGAAGCACCTCCTTTCGCGAAGGGCCCGCCGGGGCCATAATAGCCGACAGAGTAGCCTGGGCAAGGCAAGCCATACAGTCGGAATCTTCGACAGCAGACTCGAGAGAAACTGAATGGTACTTTTGCGCAGCATCCAAAAACCGTTTCTCAGAGTCTGCAATTCGGGCCTGTGACAGACGAAAATGTATGTCATCGTTGGTGTCTATACCTATGACAGAAGGTCGCAAGTACTGCGCTTTACTGAGGTACGATACCGCATTCTCGGGCTGTTCCAATTCGAGATAGCATCGAACAATCCGAACCAGTATATGAAACCGTTGCTTCTTTGAAAGCTCTTGCCTGTCAGTAGCACCCCCCAGGTCTTGGAGAATTAATGGACTCTTTTCAAACTCTTCGGCGGCTTCGTACAGATCAGCTAGTCGCAGTCTCGCAATGATGTCCAGTTCCCCCAATTGTTGCAAAAATGGGCTGCAATCTCTCACCAACGTTTCCAGAATATCTTGTTCGGCGGCCACGTCCTTAATTGCTTGTAGCACTTGTTGCCCAATGTCTCTTAATACGGCCCTGCTGCGAGCGTTAGAAGCAAGCAACGACACTGCCTCCGCTGCCTCAGCCCCGGGTCCTTGTTTGGACAATTGGTCTATCAACGTTATTACTGCCTTTTCCTTTTCATGTTTCTCTAAATCACTGGCGATAATGGCGTCTATGTCTTCCCGGACGCTCATACTCGTTGGCATCGTCGCTGCATGGCCGCGTCAGCAACTCTGGGGTGGTCGTTCCTAATATTACTCTATATGTTCTGAAATTTACAACAGGATTGATTATTAACGGCACACTACCAAAGACAGCGAAGTGCATCCTGGCGGGGGTGCACTCCTGGACGACTTGTGCGTTGGATTTGGGTCCGAACAAAGTTCTCGAGACGTTTTATGGCTCCACTTAGCGTTTCCTCCTGCTCAAACACAATAGCCAGGTCCCGTTCGCCGTAAAAGTAGACTTTTGCCCGATTTAACTCTGCTCTCTTAGGCATCGCTACAGGCAAAAGCTCTTGAGACACCTTTTCCAACTGGTCAATCCATCTAGAATATCGAGGATTTACCGATTGGGCAATGGGACGAGCAACATTACAAAGACGTGAGATGCGCTCCAGGCATTTCTTGGACTCTGAAACATTGCTGCGTCGCTCCAGAATCTCATCAATGCATCGTCTCAGAGTACCCGTAGCGTCGTGAAGAGCCGGTTTAAGCAATTCCCACTTGTCTTTGTCAGTGGACACGTCGTGTTGAATTGCGTTCATGATAGCAGATATGTAGCTTGTGAGTATCTCGGGATACAAGATCGACTCGGTTCTGGATCCAAGGCCGCGAGAAAATATTTTTGCTTGTCGGATAACAGAAGTTAGTGCGCTCGGCGTTTCCTTCATTGAAAGGTTCTTTGCGGAAATGGCGTCAATTATAGTGCAGAAGTGCTCTGTTCTTGATGCTTTTTGAAGACAACTCACAATATCTTGAACGGAGCTCGTATGACCCATAGCTCGAAGGTACGACGTGAAGAGTGCGCCATCGGCATCAAGCTGCTGCGATCGGCGCTCAAAAATATCTACCACATCTTTGCACCTCCCTTTGGCCAACAAGTAACGAAGATATATGTCAACGTCACCCGCATGGCTCAAGCTTCCTAGATCACATTCCCGGGAAAATAGCTGAAATGCTACGTCAACCATCGGCAGAGTTGAATCGTCTTCCTCATGAGGTGAGAACTTAAGTGCATACGCCAAGAAGGCTCTCTTAGTATCGTTATCAATGTCTTGAATACCTTTTGCCAATGTCCAAAATGCTTCAAATACTGCACAAGCAGTTCCGGCATCAACGTCATCTCTATGCATTACTCGCGTCAGACCTGCACATATCTCCTGGCTCGTGACGTTTTCCAAATCCATGAAATATGTCACTGCCTTGGTCAGCTCGTACTGCGACGCAACAGCTTTGGCAACTGCGATTCTTAAAGCCCTCGTCTCCTCCGAGTTTCTCGAGTTCTCTAAAACGCCAACCAGCTGCTCCACTTGTTTTACACGCCCAACCGAACCATTCTTTGCGTCGTACATGTGTGCCACCAGTACGTATGTCGCTGTAGAGGCAGGAATACCGAGTTTGCGAAGCACCCTGTAGCAATCATGTGCGACTTGAGGTCGCTGTCTCTTGAGCAAGTGCGCTAACAACGTGTTCATGCCAACGGTACCATTTTGTCCAGCATATCGAATTACCATGATAGCCCTGTTTAAATCACCCTTTCGAATACAGTTTTGTACTTCTTTTGTGACGTAAAATTCGTTGTCTAACAAGTCGTGTTGTCGAAAGTGAAGAAGCGAGGCTAATTTGCCCTTGGAAACGCGAACCACCGCTAACC
Source organism: Tardiomyces digboiensis (assembly GCA_030570855.1). Classification (NCBI taxonomy): domain Eukaryota; kingdom Fungi; phylum Ascomycota; class Dipodascomycetes; order Dipodascales; family Trichomonascaceae; genus Tardiomyces; species Tardiomyces digboiensis. Next base: position 3,438 of record JAJLWU010000267.1, on the reverse strand, counting down.
TTTCTACAGCATCTTCAACGTCTAATTTCAGAAACTCCTCAAGCTGCTCCTTAATATCATCTGTTTGTGTTGTTTGTTTGCCTCTAAGAACTCTTCTCCTGGTCGGTGCGGGCGGTTCTTCATCAATTGTTCCAACTAGCTTCTTAAGCTCTGTCTTGACTCGAGAATTCAGCACTTGTCCAGCATACAATGTGCGTAGAGCGACTGTGAGATGGGTACACTGTGCATATTTAGACGTCCTTAAACCTAGACGGATCATTTCCTGTTTAAAAGAGTTTAAACCAAGATTTTTGATACCCATCGGCCGACGTACGGCTGAAATTTCTTTTGCATGAACGGCTCTCAGGGACGCCTCAAGTATTTGTATCCGTAGGATGTTGGAAGGGCTATTCTTTTACAATTCTACTGTCATCGAATGACAGTTGGCCTCTAAGGTCTCGAGGTAGCGATTTTTCCTTGTGGCACATTCACGGTTGGAGACCTTGCATATGCGCTTCAGCCGTGCTTTACATCGTTGTTGGCTTCATGCTTGAATGTCGCGGCTTCTAACATCCATTTCAAACGCAAACAGCCATTGAGAGTGCATTTCAATTAGATTTAAAAAAGATAGAGTCCCAAACGGTACGTATTCGGTTGCGAATTATGCATCTTGCCCGCTACTGCACAATCTACCACTCTCCGAATTCCAGGGCATAGCCAAATGCGCTGACTATCGACAACCTAGAAACACGATACTTTGCTCTGACAGCAGTATGCAGGACCTGAAGGAATACGTTGATTCATTTGGAGGAGCATGGGGTCCTTTGATGGTGGCTCGCCTTGAGCACATTACCAAAGTCGCCCAGCAATTGGAGACAAAGCGGGCAGCGCTTGACATGGCCCGCGACTACCTACGGCAAAACACTCGCAACGTGAGACAATACAAGGAGATTTGTCAGGAACTGGCAGATCTTGATTTGCCCGTCAAGGAAGATAAGCAGTGGATAGACGATACTCGGCAGGAAAACATGAGGTTATCCGAACGCATAGAGGGAGGAGATAGCAGCGTTCTCAAAATAAGTCCCGGAGAGTCGATCTACGGTGCTCAAGCGGAGTTTTATACCAGTATTGGAGATTACGACAGTGCGATTAGGAAGTATGGGTTTCAAATGACAGATGGCGAGAGGTGGGAACACCTGGTCAAACAGTTTGAAATCATGTATGTCAAAGGGGATCTTGGTGGGATTCGGAGCCTTGTAAATCGCCTGTCAAAGTCTGCAAGTGCACCCGACAGTTGTCGCGTTTCGCTCGCTATCTTTCGCGGGGTCGTTGAGCTTCGAGCCAAGGAATGGGGAAAGGCTGTGGGAGCCCTACTCAACTTACCTGACAATGGGTTTGACCTTAAAATTGCGAGTAGTGTTTCGCGCCTCGAGGATGTTGCAACTTATGTAGGATTGTGTGCCTTGGCAAGTTTCAGTCGACAGAATCTCCAATTCCTATTGCATAAAGACCCGATCTTTGTATCCTTCACCCGAGGCTCGCATTTTGTCTTACAACTCATTGAAGCATTCCTAAACTTGCGCATGGACGAGTTTTCTCGTCTCATGAACGAGCATGAGTGGGAACTACGTCGTGATCTGTATCTGCATCCTACGCTGACTAGCCTGCTTACAGATATTCGCGATCGCGCTAAAATTGAGTACCTGCGGGTACACTCCAAGGTTTCGCTAGGCAAAATGGCCACGACTTTTGGCATTGCAAAAAAAGATCTTATTAAGGACCTCATCTCGTTCGTCGACACCAAGTCGCTAAATCTAAAATTTGACACTGAGCAAGAGATTGCATATCTTGCACCACCTGATACTGCAGCAGAGCTCTTATCGAAAGCTCGAATTTTGGTAGACGCGTTTGAGCGCGACACTTATGCTCGCTTATGGGTTGTCGAAGCTCACAAGGGCGACAAGGCTGAGAGCGCTGAAAAAGCCTCGCGCAAACGTCAACGTCGTCACCCAAAGTCGTCTGCCCAATAGGTCCCCATCGACTGATAGGGATATATATGTTTTATCAAATGCTATCCAATTTCATATTTCAACTTAAGAGTTTTGCGTCTCTTCTACAGCATAAATGCATGTCAAGTTGCATAAGGCTAGGGTTATTCCAGCCAATCAAGAAGGACGAGATTGGGAACGAAAGAACAAACGCCGAGCGCTGAAAAGTTAAAGCCCAAAACACCTGCTGAAACCCATTGGCGCCGAGAGCTAGAATGCTTGCCTCGAGACGAGTTCCGGCGCAGGCACGGCTGTTTTCGACCGCTGCCGCAAGGGCCCGCCAGTACGGTGGCCTCAAGGACCAGGATCGTATATTTCAAAATGTTTATGGCACCTATGGCCACGACCTCAAATCGGCCAAGCGAATGGGCGATTGGTACAAGACCAAGGAGATTATCCTAAAGGGACATGACTGGATCATCAATGAGATTAAAAAGTCTGGGCTACGAGGACGTGGTGGTGCTGGCTTCCCATCTGGTCTCAAGTGGTCATTTATGAACCCACCTGGATGGGAAAACAACAAGGGACCCAGGTACCTTGTCGTCAATGCTGATGAGGGTGAGCCTGGAACTTGTAAGGACCGTGAAATCATTCGCAAGGACCCGCACAAACTCGTTGAGGGATGTCTAGTTGCTGGCCGAGCCATGAACGCTACCGCAGCGTACATATATATTCGAGGCGAATTCTACAATGAGGCGGCAACTCTCCAGACCGCCATTAACGAGGCGTACGCCGAGGGTCTCATTGGAAGGAACGCGTGCGGGTCTGGTTATGACTTTGATGTGTACATTCATCGAGGAATGGGTGCCTACATTTGCGGAGAAGAGACGTCACTGATCGAATCAATTGAAGGCAAGGCCGGCAAGCCTAGACTGAAGCCACCGTTCCCGGCTGGTGTTGGTCTGTTTGGTCGCCCTACCACTGTGACCAACGTCGAGACGGTCGCGGTGTCGCCAACTATTTGCCGACGTGGAGGTGACTGGTTCGCGTCGTTTGGCCGCGAGCGAAACCAGGGAACCAAGCTGTTCTGCATTAGTGGGCACGTTAATGAGCCATGCACCGTTGAGGAAGAGATGTCCATTCCACTGCGGGAGCTGCTCGAAAAGCACTGCGGGGGCGTCCGTGGCGGCTGGGACAACCTACTTGGTGTGATTCCTGGTGGTGCCTCAGTGCCCATTCTGCCCAGAAACATTTGTGAGGATGTCTTGATGGACTTTGATGCGTTGCGAGATGTGCAGTCTGGTCTTGGAACTGCTGCTGTAATTGTTATGGACAAATCGACCGACCTTGTACGGGCCATTCAACGTTTCTCGTATTTCTATAAGCACGAGTCGTGCGGTCAGTGCACGCCGTGCAGAGAGGGCACGACTTGGCTGCTCAAGGCTATGGATCGTTTCCGAGATGGCCAGGC
>JAJLWU010000266.1:0-12741 GCA_030570855.1 Tardiomyces digboiensis | reverse complement strand
GCCGATCTAGAATGCCACGGTTTTGCTGAATGCGTTTCTCGCCCGCAGAAGCTTCAAGAAATATATGACAACTACTATGAGCGTCACGACGCGATATTTCCCGATGCTGCTGCGTTCACGTCAGATAATCCCGAATGGCGAGAATCATACCTCGATCGTGCCATACAGATGGTTCGCCGCAATCGGAATAATGCCTGTATCATTGCTTGGTCTCTTGGAAACGAATCCTTTTATGGACAGAATCACGCCGCCATGTATGAGTACTGCAAACAGACAGATCCGTCGCGCCCGGTCCACTATGAGGGCGATGTCAAAGCGAAAACCGCTGATATGTACTCGTTCATGTACCCACCGCTTACTTTCCTTGAAAAGTTTGCCAAGCAACAGGGTGATAAATACGAAAAACCCATCGTATTGTGCGAGTACGGTCACGCTATGGGCAATGGACCAGGTGCGCTCCGGCAGTATCAGGAACTCTTTGAGAAATATCCTGTTCTTCAAGGTGGTTTCATCTGGGAGTGGGCAAACCACGGTCTTGCAACGGTTGATCCTAAAACTGGCAGCAACTTCTTTGCGTATGGCGGAGACTTTGGCGAGTACCCTCACGATGGCTCTTTTGTCATGGATGGTCTTGTGAATTCTGAGCACCAGCCTACTCCCGGTCTCCTTGACTTCAAAAAGGTCATCGAGCCAGTCCGAGTCAAGGTTGATGTCAAATCTGGTAAAGCGTCTTTCACCAACCTTTATGACTTTATCGACTTGAGTCACCTCAAAGCGACCTGGTCTGTTCAGACCTTTTCTTCAAGGCAAGTCTATTTTTTCGAGTGTACTGTAGAACACCTTTACTAACCCATAGACCATCTCGTCAAGCAGATCACACAATTGCTGCCGGTGTCTTGCAGCTTCCCGAAACAAAAGCGGGCTCCACATCCTTTCTGGAACTCCCAAAGGAAGCACTTGAGGTTCATGGTCATGAAACGTGGCTGCGAATTGATGTGACCCTAAAGGAGGATACTATTTGGGCGTATAAGAATCATCTTGTTGCTTGGGCTGATACGCAGCTTGGCACAACTACTAATTCAAGGCAACATGCTGTCGTTGCTATGGCTAAAGAGATTGACGTCGAAGACTCGAAAAGGTACATCGTCTGCACTGCTGGAGAGTTTGTGCTGAAGTTTGATAAAATTCTTGGCAGAATTGAGTCGTGGAATAACGGCAAGGAGAGAATAATTGAACCGGGAAGTAATAAGCTGACATTCTGGCGAGCTCCCATCAGCAACGATGCGTCAAAGGATGCACCGTACTGGAAGCAATTTGGGCTCGACAAGCTTGAGACGTCGGTGCGACATGTATCGGTCACTTGCGATCAGAGTGCGGCGAAAATTACTGTTCAAAGTTACATTGCCCCTCCTATTCTCTGCTGGGGTTTCAATGTCACAGTTACTTATCGGTTTACTGGATCTCAGCTTCACGTCAGCAGCAATATCAAAGTCACCGCCGACCGCGATTATGCTGCTCCTGACTACATTCCGCGCCTCGGTTGGGAGTTTGCTGTGCCTCAGGTCTTTGACTCTGCCCGATGGTTTGGTCTGGGTCCTGGTGAGTCATATATTGACAAGAATAATTGTGCCCGCTTGGGAGTATATGAACTGGCTACGGAAGCTATGGACTACAAGTATGATGTGCCACAAGAGAATGGAAACCGCTCAGAGACCCGATGGGCTGTGGTAGGAAAGGATCGCCACGGATTGTCGGCCCTTGTTTCCCAGCAGAACATTCCAGTGAATTTTGGATTCAAGGTGTCTAATGCTTCCAGTGAAGCGGTCGAGGTAGCGGGACACCCGTTCCAGATTGAGCGCGGCAACCAGTATATTCGAATTGACTTTGCTCAGCACGGCGTAGGCAGCGAAGCATGCGGTCCTGGGGTACTTCCAGAGCACACCCTCAGGCTATCACAAACAACTTCATTCGACGTCACTCTTACCTACGATGAATTCTTGTAGATGCAATATAGAATACAATGCTATCACCAATGCCTGGTTACAATAATATCATCTGAGAATGCCTTCAATAATCGTCGCAGGTCTTGTCTCGTCAAACCTTCGTGAGGTAGATATCGCTCCAGAGCATGTCGGCCATTAAGATGCTTTAAAATCCTATTGAAAAGTCCTACAATCTCCGGGGATTTTCCTTCTGTCAACTTAGCCAGCCACTTCTTTTGCAACAGAGAAGCGTGCGCAGGATCCATCAATATCGTGTCCTGGTGCTCTTCTTCGCTGATTGCAGAGTTGGCTTCAAGAGACAGGCGAGACGCGCTCGTTTCGGTACTGGAATTAGTCTTTGTTCTGAAAATAGCTGCCATGTATGTAGCGATGACGATACTCACCTGCGAGGTTGCACCACCTGTGACTTTGACGTATTATCGGTACTGGTGTCCGCATTTTTACGGCGTTCTGACAAATTCATGTCCTTTAGGTCCTGCTCAAGGTCTTGTTGGTCGTTGGCAACGGCAATTCGAATTCGTTTGGAAATCTTGACCCAAGCAAAAGTATGTAAAGGCATGACAAATCCTTCACGAAGTAGCCAGGCAAGAGCGGCCATGTAAAGATCCTGGTGGTCGCGGGAAGGGATATGGGACACAAATGGGCGCGGTCTACCACTTGAGAGCATTGAAAGAAATCTATGAAGCGGGGGCAATGCAGGAAATCTCTCCTTAAAGGGGCCCATATAGTCATAGAGCTTTGTGATGCTTGCCAAAGGAGAAACAGCATATACATCCCTGTGATGCAGGGGCACTATTAGTCTTGCACGTCTCCAATATACCAAAGATCGAACCAACTCTAGCACAAGGTCTAGAGCAGTGCCTGTCGCGGCCGCCAGCTGTCTTATTGAAGCTGTAGGTGTGATTTTCGTGATGAACTCTGCCACATTTCCGTGAGCGTCAACCTCGATTTGGCGTATAATCGCTTCTGGTTCCTCTAATAATAATATTGCAGCCGCGGCTTCATCTTGATCGTCATCGCCAATTGAACATAGGTATGACCCTGGAAGGTACGACTCGGTCATTGCAGGTAGCCTCTCGTATTCGTAATCAATAGGAATCTGGAAAGCACGCATACTCTTGTTCATCTTTACGCTGGCAATTTTGGATGAGGAAATTGCGTCATACAACTGGCTCAGCGCTAGTGCTAAGGATGACTGTTCATGTAACTCACTGTAAAGTTCATCGACCGGCGTTCCGTTGAGGATTCCGCGTTCTCTTATATGCAAAATTGTCGATACTTCATTCCACACATAGTTTGACTTTGCCTGCTCTGTTCGCAGAGTCGATACAAATTTCGTCAGCACAAACTGAAATAGTTGGTCGACCCTGTAAGCGTACTCAACGGCAGGCGGATCCTGAACGAAGACAACATGAAACATTCGCATAGGTGAGTGTAGATCAGAAGACTCGCGACGGGCTTCTCCACCTATGTGGCTATCCTTGTTCAAATTGTCATTCAAACTATCTCGCCGGGACGCACCTGGCTCTCCAGTTCGGTCAGATTTGTGGGTCCTTGCCTTTTTCTTACGCCAGAGACCATCCGGCTGAATATGAACTGGAATACCAAGATATACCAGGTCATCAACATTCATCTCAAACTTGCGATTGCACATGGCACGCTGCGGACATAGGAGCTCGCTGAGAAAATCTGTATCAAAGCCGAGCACCTTTGTTAAGCAGTCTCGACTAGTTGTTGGAGGAATTGATGGAGAGGGGGACGGTCTTGTAATTGCTTGTTGTGGTCTAGCCTGTAAAAACTCATGAAGCTTGCGCGTTGCTCGTTGCCTCTGTCTCTTTTTCCTTTCTAGTAGTTGGATGTCAGCAGGCGACTTGGCAGCAGGCAGCGAATCTTCTGAATCGTCAATCGCCTTTTCAGCATCATCCGAGTCATATGATATTGTTGAGTCGCTGTCAGACTCGCCAGACAATATCTCGTTCTCCATGTAGTTTGTTAGAGCAATGCTCCCTGGCATTGGCGGATAGTGATACACAAATTGAGGACCGCTGTGAGTCGAAACGGTGAGCATCACCGCCAGAATGCACGGATTTGGTACGTTGGACAAGCTCATATCTCTATCATATCAGTTGGATGCCATTGAGTGCTCTTTCCTGGGGTGATTGTGATAGTTTCTGTCGTTGAAACATGGGGGTGCTGAGCGCCATGGACAGCCGTGCACGTGCATACATGTCTGCTATCCAGGTGCATGACACCGCCGTGTCCCTGCTCTAGTTAACAGTAGTTGAGCTGGTTTTTTAGTGAGTAGCTCGGTTCGGAGTTCTTTCTAATGAATTCAACAAATGTAGCCTCTACAATTTGAAACTACATTTGAAGTTTTTGCAAACGCAGCCCTTAGAACACACCCAACGTCGCAAAAGGGGCCGCTGCGTCACATTGATCGAGATCATTATCTACAAAATAAAAACATTTCATCCACTTCTATCGTTACGTGCTAAACTGAACAACAGACAGTAGCTGAGGTGCAAATGGGAGAGGGGGTAATAAGATGCAGCAAATGAGTTAGGCTCGGCGTGGTTAAACCTCGAGTTGTCCTGCGGGCTCGTCGTCGTCAGAGTCGTAGGAACCAACCGATGACATCTCTGTGTCGGAATCAGAGTCGTCCTCATTGTTCCCCATAGACGATGAAGATGCATACTTCTGTACATATTCTTTAACTTTGGAGTCATAAGCCTTTGGTTCCCGCAACAGCAAGGCAGATGCCTCTCCATTGAGAGGATCGGCCGGGTTCGGATATCTTAGCAACTGGGGGAGAAACACCTCGAAAATGTTGATCATATCTGAGGTTAGTCGCTGCAGGTTCTGAACGCGCAGCCTTGAGACATACCAAACATAGGCGACCATGTCTGATTAATAACGTCAAGACAAACAGAGCCCGACAACTCATCAATATTTGGATGGAAGATCTTGTTGACGAATCCAATCGACGGTGACTTGTATGGGTACTGATCCGGTAACTCTACATGTATCTTCCAAATTCCTCCTTCAAATGGTGCTGTTGTGAGTCGTCGTTCTGGAACTAGTACTCCGGCATACTTACTCTCCTCAGGTCCCTTGAATCTAACGTAAAACTCCTGCATGTTGTCGTTGACAAGCGTGACTTCATAGTCACTCATTAGCCTGGTCGTCAGCCATATCCACTATAATCCAAGTCTTGTTACAAAATCACTAGTGTATGGTAACAAGAGTCAATCAAGGCACCAAACTCTTCTTCTTGACAAAGACATGAGCCACAACGTTCGACTCAACAGTCAAGATCCGACGATCTTCATAAAGTCAGGGGTTTGTTCCTTACAGTTTCATAACATCCGTCTCGATGCGTCGCTTTGGGGAGCTGCTGTCAGTATCGTATACCACACCACGACCACAACTACTACCACTACCAATCGTACCATGGCAAGTGGGCTGAGACGACCCCACTCTGTAGTGGCAAACATACCTCATGGTCGGTGTTTTCCTGCGCTATCACAAACTATTACAATGGCTGAACAAATCTCTTGGCAGTAAATCCTCAGGGCAGTGCCGCGAATACAATAAGCACCTTTAGTACTTTGTCTCTTATCTGTTAGACCACCTTGTCGCTCGTTTGCCTCGTCCATTAGGTCGTCGTGCCCCAACCCTACAAGCGGGGACGTGGCCTAGCATATTTGTGCATGACGTCGTGTTTGCACTCCTCGTTGCGCACACAGATGAAGGGGAATGGCCGGAAGAGCTTAGTTGAACGTGATATTACTTTTATTTCATTTGTGGCTAGATAAGGACATTGGGAAACTCGGTGTGCTCCGCCGTAGTGATTGCGTGCGCGACTGCGGGCGCCGATCCTAGTAGCTCAGAGTCGATAGTAGGGGGCTGTACTAGTAGTTTGCAAAAGCTACAATTTTTCAAAGTGGTCTCACAAGACAAAGATACAGTGGAGGAGCGAACCTTTTGTAGCGGGCAGTGCGGGAGTGTCGGGATATCATTGCATGCAACTGGCGCAACATCGTCTGCAGCACCCACCGATGGTCAGGTGAGCATACAAGCTGGACCTTGTGGTATCGGCCCCGCTGTCACTTGGATGTAAACCCTGTTCGTTGAACTTGGTGGCCATCGCCGCCGTAGTCGGGTGGCTGGTTAATAATAAGCTCATAAGCAAGGTCACTCACCACACTCGATCCAAGAATGGGTCAGGGCCGCTAGTATAAGTCAAAGTGAGAAACGCAGTGCGCTCTAGTTGTTCTTCTTGGTGCCGTAGAACTCAGACTTTGCATGGCGGCGGCGGGCCGTAGCATATATCTGTAACATTTATGCAATCCCGCATGCCAGTTCCGACCGAGCTCACATTCACACACTGCTCGCAACCCACATTCGTGCGCCGGCCGTGAGAGCAGCATCCACGTCTCTTATCGTGGAGGTGGGAATTTTTGATCTATTAGCACTCGTGGAAGAATGCTCGCCTCGGATCCGCTAAAGGAACCACCACAGCCTGTCATTCGGGAACGGCGGCCGTCGTGGCGCCCGCGTGCCGGAATCAACGACTCGGAGAGCGACGGCAGTGAGCAAAGTGTCGTTACCGGAATGGAGGACAAAAAGTCAGGAAAGCATAACCGAAGCGATAGCGCCGTTAAGAAGTGGGGTGAGGAAGTTGGGCTTTCGCAGCAGATTTTTAGCACCCTGATTGTCATGGAGGAAAGCCTGCGACGGCAATATATAGAGCTGTCCATAAGCCGGCGGAGACATGTACTCTTCTTTAGTGTGTTGGTCCTCGCTGCCGTCTACTTTTCGTATGGAGTATTTGTCTCGCCGTCCATGTACTGGGTCATCAACGTCGTGGACCGTCTCATGGCCTTCACATGCTACATTACTCTTGGCCTTTTCTATTTGACTGGCTTGTATCACAAAGCTTTTGTGGTTGCTCCACGGTTTATTCTCGATGCCAACAAGGGCCTGCGGTTGTTTAACGTCAAACTGGTGCGAGTCCCGACCACGTGGAGGGAGACCATCGCCCGCACTGTTTGGTCGCCCGTATACTCCCAGCAACCAGAAAACATTGTCAAGCTTGTATTGTCCACTAGGGTTTTCTCACCCGATACAATAGAGGCCTGGGAGATCTATCGACAAGATTATTTCGACCGTGAACGAGAACGGGCGCTGCGACGCAAAACCCGAGATCATACAAAGGGCTCAAAGAGTGTTTCCAAAAAACGAGAAAAGGGCTTTTCTGAGGTGCCTGTGGCAGCTTCATAGTAGCTGTCGGTGTTGACTTTTATATAACGATATAGCATTTGAATCAACCAGTAGTTTTCATTTTGGCTGTATGTCCAGTAGTCTCGATGCACATAGATATAGTTGCCTTAGTCATGGTTGAAGTGCGAATTGCCAATTGCAACCGTGCTCGCGTTACAATCCATGTAACCCAGCCACGACGGATGGACACGCTAGAATGAACTTGCTAATAACGCACTGCTAAGATAAACTTGTGCTTGGGGTTCCTGATTGATTGCATAACTCCTGAGTGGCATGCATACTCACTGAAAAAAATCAAGGGCAAGGACGGCAAGATGATCTGGTGTAGCCGAGCCTACAAGGAGAGTTGTTTTTAACGGCAACACCGGTGAATATACAGACGTGGCGGCCTCACACACGTCTCTGTTGAACTTGTTCTACTCAATTGGCTATATCAGACCTCCAGCAGCACTGACTGCGTTTGCCAGACGTCTGTAAGTATTTGGATGCCATAGTTGAATCGCATTTGACCCACTGACACCAGATTACTCGAATAAACCCGCATCGCTGGATGATATAATGACAGAAAAACAATCTCAACGAAGCCGGAAGTCTCCGGTACAGCTGGCAGAGAAGATTGTTGATGAGGCCACTGCAACTATTAACCGACAGAAGGAGGCTGCTAGCAACGTCTCGAGATCGTACTGGGGCCTAGTAACCGTCGCCCTCTACATTCTCTTAATCCAGGCAGCTGGAATTGCATTTTTCACAAAAGGTTTCCTATTGTCACGTCCAGTCGTGGAAGACACGTCCTTATGTGCGGCACCACCAGGATCTATCTCTACTGCGGCCGGCAATACCGGGTGCTGGATGGACCGCACGTTCGACAGAGCGGTAGTTATTATTGTAGATGCGTTGAGATTTGATTTTGTGGTGCCGACTGAGGACAAGGATAGCTTCCATTCTGGGCAAATGCCGTTTATGTACCAGATTTCGACAGAACAGCCTCAAAACGCCCTGTTGCTCAAGTTCATGGCTGATCCTCCTACTACTACACTACAGCGCCTCAAAGGATTGACGACCGGATCTCTGCCTACATTCATCGATGCTGGCTCCAATTTCGCTGGCACTGCTATCCTGGAGGACAACTGGGTCACTCAGTTCGTCAGCAGCGGCAAGCGGATTGCGTTTGCAGGCGATGACACTTGGATGGCCCTATACAGCGGAGCTTTTAACCAATCCCATCCATTTGACTCTTTCAATGTTTGGGATCTGGACACGGTCGACAACGGCGTCATTAGCCACATGTCAGACTTTTTTGCCCACCCGGAGACGTGGGATATGGCTATTGGCCACATGCTTGGTGTTGATCACGCTGGTCATCGCTACGGCCCCAATCATCTGGCCATGCGGAACAAACTTGAGCAGACTAATGAGTTTATCAAGTCTGTTACCGAAAAGATCGACGACAACACGCTTCTAGTAGTGATGGGCGACCATGGCATGGACACAAAAGGTGATCATGGGGGAGAAAGTCTACTGGAGCTTGAGGCAGCTTTGTGGATGTATTCCAAGAAGCCGGCATTTGGCCGTGTGGAGCCTTTGAGTGTCTATGACATTGCCAACAACGGGGCAAATTACAGGTCGGTATCACAAATTGACTTGGTGCCCACTCTTTCTTTGCTGCTAGGTCTACCTGTTCCATTTAGCAACCTCGGATTCCCGATTCCTGAAGCATTTTTGGGCCCAAAACGTGATATAGCGAGACTGGCGCTGGCAAATCATCTTACAGCTGCCCAAATTGCCACCTACTGCTCAGTTAGCGGATCGCCACTTGGCTCGCATGCACAGCAGCTTTTTAACTCGATTGGTGGCTCCATTGACCAGGTAGCTGCAAACTCAGCGGCTTTCCAGTCATACACTGTAGATCAATTACGCAACATTTGGGTTCGATTCAACGTACCAGATATGGCCATCGGCGGCGCGATTCTTGGCTCATCTCTCTTAGTTCTCGTTTTGGCCCACAAGAAACTGAGCTCCGAAACTGCTGGCCGAGTCGCAAAATGGACTGCCGTTGCAGGAACCGCAGCTGCCGCAACAGCAGTCGTATTGGATGTGGCAGAAGACCGAATCTACAGCGCTGCTCTAGGCAATGCTCTTGGATCCATCACGGCACTTCTTTACATGCTTGCTCCTTTGTCATATAATTCTACGTCTAGCTTTGATTTCTGGACGGGTCTTTCAGTCGCATTTACAGTCCTCCATGCTGCCATGCTAGGGTCTAACTCATACACTGTACGAGAGGACATGATTGTCAACTTCCTGCTTGCGACTTTTGGCGTTGTCTCGCTGCTGACATCATTTCGGGCGTCGAGTATTGTGGAGCAGGCCCTAACTGCATGGCACTCGCTTGTGTTCCTTTTGCTGACGCGTTTGCAATCTTTGTCCACTTTATGCCGCGAGGAACATGGACCCGAGTGTGAAACTACTTTCTACCTGCCAGGATCTTCCGTCAACCGACAGTATGCAGTTGGGCTGCTAGCATTTGCATCCATTGCCCTCCCACTTATGATTAAATCGTTCTATACTTCAACCCGGTCCTTCTTGGGACCGGCGGTTCTGTGGCTCCGCATTGCTCTCCCAGCGCTCATGGCTATTTCGACTGTCTACTGGCTGGTTGAGGGAACCGAAGTGTACGATTGGCCAGTGTTCCAGAGTGTTGAAAAGGAGGCGCTACATACATCGAAACTGTTACTCGCCCGAATCGGCCTAGGAGCGACTGTCGTTGCGGCCAACTATGCCTGGTATGTTGGAGGTCTTTGCATTAAACTCGATACCCGTAAAGATGGAAATCCTTCAATCCTGGGTTATTACAATATTTACGGCTCTTATATGTTTCTATTTGTGCTCAACCTGTTTGGAGGTATTCTAATGGTCAACAAGAGCCTTGGTGGAGTCGTCCTTTGTCTGCTGGTGTACCAGCTCCTGACTCTACTCGAACTGCTCGCCGCACTTGGCCTCAGACAGTCAACCATTGGCCCAGTTGTGTGTGCGCTTCTTGGAATGGCGTACTTTTTTTCTACTGGTCACCAGGCGACTCTCCCATCGATCCAATGGGAAATTGCATTTGTTTGGTCTCAGAGTGTTACTTTTCCAGTGACTCATTTAGCGCTTATTTTCAACACCTTTGGCCCGTTCATTTTGACAAGCCTTGTGGCAGCGCTCATTCCGCTTTGGCGTAACCGTCCTTACAAGCGACCACAGGACTTGGTGACCCGTGCAACGAAGTCGACTTTGGTCTATGCCATTTATATGAGCGTGGTTTCTCTGGCATCTGCCGTCATGGCATACGTGCTGAGGCGACACCTCATGGTATGGAAGATTTTCGCTCCACGATACATGCTGGGCGGGCTCAGTATTCTTGTTGTGGACTTTATGATGATGGTGGCAGTTTGGGCAAGCGGCCATACTGTGTCGCGTGTGTCGGAGCTGTTTGCTTGACATTTGTTGTATAATATGACCCTTTGTACCAATTCCACTGGTTCTTAAATAGTAGTGTGCAAAATCCGGACTGACGACGACAACACCCCGTCTGGGGAAGAAGTGTCCAGTCCACTAGAGCAGGGTAGGAGATCATAGCAATGGTCATCAATTAGTATACATGGATGGTCATTAAATGCCAGTTATGGCCAAGGGTGGTTATAAATTGAGGACATCTTCAAGGACGTCGTCTTTCAACATGTCCTGCATCAGACTATCGTCCCCAAGGCCCTCTAGATCATTTTCACCCATCGTTGACGTAATGTCATCGCCAAATTCTACGGCATCATTATCTTGTTTCTTTGGCCCATTTTGGTTCACTTCGAGCGCCGGTTCGACCTTTGTAACGCGTTTGCGCTCCACAACAGTAACACCAAACTCCTTTTCAAGATCACCAACAGCCCGTTCGTAGGACTTTGGTTCACTAGAAATGGCCCCAAGCTCTTGCTGCAACTTCGTACTCCTATAAAATTCTGACTTCATTTGCTTTAAATCTTTCCAACCGTCTGCTGCTTCCTTTTCAAGTTCCGCAACTTCGCTTCTGACCTTTTCGAGGTACTCCTCTATTGTTTTGGGGTCATTTGATTTGAACAATGAGTTGTCCGCAGGAATAATATCACACGGTTTGATTTTATGTGTTTCAACGGCAGTGCCCAGTACCATTTCCAACCACTCCTGGTGCCTCATATATCTAATAGCGGCAACGTCGCGCAGAGAGATACTATCGAGTTCGTCCCCAACTCCGCCCACTTCGTCGATATCTTCGGGCCGAACGGTCGCCATCGACCGTGCTGCCGTGCCTGGTGGAACCATTTGCGGGGCCGCTACATGACGACCACCTTGAGCAGCCATGTGTGCCATTGTGAAAGTTAAGTGTGTCGGGTTGACAGATGTCGATGAGACCCAAATTCTAGGCAAGTTCGTGGGAATCTGATATGCAACAAAGTACGTACCATTCATAGTATTATACATGGAGCTTCTTACAAAGTTCGTGTCCCAGGAACTATGTTGACCAAGTTAGTTACTGCCAAGTTGCCAAATACCAATTTGTAATTAAACAGTACATGCAGTGGTTAATAATGCTTCGCGTCGCCAACATAGGCGGATTGAGATCGGGAATGGAGCGATACGCGGTGGGACGGAGGATACCGACCAAGACTGTTGTTCTCAGTGCCAAACTGTGGTATAGAGTGCTTGGCGTTATTAGCAGCAATGCCACTAGGGCCAAGCCTGTTTGTGTTGTTGTCGATCACGGTCAGCGATCGCCCACGCCCGTATGACGGTTCTGTCGGTGCTACCGGTTGAGCTGGAGACTCGATAAAGTCTGTATGCTTGAGATCTCCACGGTCAATAATGTCGAGACTGAATTCTCGTAGAAAGGCCGTAACTATTTCAACGGACTTGTCAAGGCCAGCTACATTGGATTTTGCGTATGACAAGACAATACGGTGCCATGGGATGCGAAGTGCTGGCCCGCTCGTGGGAGGGTCGACCTGGACCTCAATGCCGTAGGCAATCCGAAGTGGGACAATGACGCGGTCGTAAAACTCGCCGGCATTCTCAGACACAATAGCAGTGAATCTGCTGCTGCGAGTGACCTTAAATTCATAGTCTCCTGGAAACAGAGCGGTCAACATACGCGCCGCGATGTCCGCGTTCTGTGCAATTCCACACACGTCGACCAAAGACATGGGTGTGTCGTGGTCTGGAAATCCAATGACGGCGCCGGTTTTCAGCTCAATGTCCTGCATCGCAGAGACACTATGTCTGAGAAGAAGGCGCCTGTGCGACCGGCTCATACGCACCACAGACTTCGCATATTGACGAGAGTAATCGTCGGCCTCGGCTCGCAGGTCGGCTATTGCTTGATTGATGTTCTTTGCGTTCTTGGATGGGCATCGGATGACAACGTTGTCAGGCTTGTGGTATGAATAAA
>JAJLWU010000265.1:0-12761 GCA_030570855.1 Tardiomyces digboiensis | reverse complement strand
TCAAGTGCTAACCGATTCAAGGATACATCAAAATCTGGAAACGCCGTCATAGTATTTGGATACCCGCCATCGATGGTTGAAGCTGTAATCGCTCATTTTTCGCGGTTTGGTACTATTCTCGAAAGCTTGGAGGGCCAAGATGCCGCCAATATGCCAGAAAGCAAAAGAACGTGGTCTGGCCGTAACTGGGTTCAAATAACTTACAAGGACGGTATGTCTGCGGGCCGTGCCTTGGCGGAGAACGGCACCGTGTTCAGCAATATGTTTGTAATTGGCTGTGTTCTGGCAACCGAGGCCAATATGACCCAGTTGCACACTGCTGGCGAGCGAAGCATGATCGAGTCGCAACCCAATATCAACGGTACCGGTATGAATGGAGGATTACCTGATGATATTATGGAAGAGGATGGTCTAGGAGCGTTGAGCCCTATGCCTGTGGCACAGCCTGCCCGAGGGGTGTCACGCACCACGTCGATGCCGGCCCTAGTATCTTCAGCAACCCCGCGCAAGGTCATTCAAGTGCACAAGGGGAACTCCATTTACAGCCTCAACACGGGCTCTAAAGACACCGCCCAGAATGGCACTACTGGTGGTAATGGTGGTGCTCGGCGAGCGATGCGGATTTCGCCATCGCTTGCTAACATCAAATCTCAGCCTGAGGCAGAGCGGTCGCAGCGGTCGCAGGGATTTCTGTCATTTGCCGCAAAGCGAGCGCGCGAGCTCGTCTTCGGATGGGATGATTTGTAATGTACTTGCATGTTCATGTAGTTTGTCACAATTGTATTCAGTTCCTTCTAGTGGAGACGGCTCAAACGAAGCTAGTGTAACAAAAAAATCAGACTTGCACATGTAGTCTGAACAAAGACATAGTGCAGCAGGTCTCTATGCAAACGTTGCGATGCAGCGTAGGGGGCAAGCTAGATAATATTGGAGTTGCGGGATCTCCGAAAAAGCGGAGACTCCTGGCCGTCAGAGCGCATTGCAAGGTTCATCGACGCTCTTTGGCGGAGTGAAGGGGATGACTGACGGTGTGCAAGAGGCGAGCGCCACGGCTTAATGTCCGTAGGAGCTAGCGAATACCGCTGGCGGCTCTCACGAGGATCATGCGTTGCAAAATTAGTATTTTGCGCGGGAGAGTATATTTCCACATCGCCGTCGGTGCCCACTGCAACGTCGCGACGCGGAACGGCAAGAATTGGCTTGACAAGTTTCTTGCCGTATTCACCAAGGACCTCAGAATGCAGAATGGATCGATCCTTTAGTTGAGTCAAAAAGAGCCTGATTAATGAATGCAAGTAAAATGAAATGGCCGCGAGCATCAACAGAAATGCGACGTCTAACGAACCATACCATATGTAGAGCAAGTGCACTGGCGAGAACGTACTTGTTAGCCACAGTCCAAATAGCGGCGGATCCCACGCGCTTAGCTCCCAAACTTCTTCTCCCTCTTGCTCGTCATCGCCGCGTATTTTTTTGGCAAACGCGAGCATCTTTGCCATGGGCGAGGCTGGCGGAGATTCAGAGTCTATGTCACTTGAATATTTCACTTTGTATGCCGATGGCGTGTCGGGTGTTCTGTCCAGCGCTCTTCCAAGAAGCGTATAGTTCTTGCGCTTTCGAAACGTGTAGACGGTGTTTAAAATGCATAGAAAAGTCAATGCTCCGGAGACTGTCGAAAACTACTGTTAGTGTGGCCTTTGGTTGAATTTTGGTTCCAGGGGTCCACTTTCTGCAACTCTGCTTCGCTGTATCTTAATAGGTTCAACATCCATAAGCTTTACAACATACCACCACCGAGAAAAATGGTCGACGCTGTGGAATCGCGAACGCCGACGATGAAACATTAAACGGCGAATCATCCCGCTGCTGCCGCGAAAAGTACACCCGACAAATAAGAAGAAGGAATGAGCAAACCACTCCAGCAGGAACCGCAACAGTCTGGCCGTACGAGTCCCATTCAATAAGCTCCAGGCGCTCGTTCAACGAGAGAAGCAAATCAAACGGCAGCGCCACAAGCCGCTCTCGCAGTGGGGGCTGCCTGATTAGTCTTCTTCGAGCCATTTAATAGCCGGTTGTAATTTTGCGATACAATAAACGGTCTGGCAATAGAATTGAATTTTATGTTAGGAAATCGTGTAGAAGATATTGAGCCGCTGGATGTGCGGCAATCAAAACACCGCTTCTTCTGTGATGCAACAAGTTGATTTTGCCACACTTATTGCCATTCAGCGATTCTACGCCCTGCCAGTCTGCGGTCCACATAACTGCACAGTAGAGCCTTAGCTTTTCGTCAAGTATAGCTGCGGATCTAAACTGGTAGCAGATCACAGATATACACGAAGAATATTTTCCATAGGCTAGCTACTTGTGGCCCATTCGTCAATTTCGTTATCCCACCTAAAGATATAGTCGAGCTCGTTAATGTTGGCCTTCTCCTTGAAAAATTCAAGGTCATCTGGCACAATCTCCTGATTCATCATCTGTTCAATAGCATTTGTGCCTATGTTCTGAAGAGTCTCTGCAACTGGGGGAGACAATATTGATACTGTACCCGCTTGCTGATCTTCGTCCATAAATACTGCTGCCCGGGCATCAATTTCCGAGTTAGCATTCTTAGCTTCTTCAAGGCGCTGAGCAAATTTGGCAGCCAGGTCGTCTTTGTTGCTTCCATAAGCCGTCCACCGCCGTGAGATAATCCTGAGAGATGCAACCAACAAATCAAAATGACGGGCGCTTTCGTCATCAGACTCTGAATGAAGTTGATTAGCCAGCAACGTCCTTGCCGCGATAAATATACAGAAACTAAACTGGGGAGAAAGAATCGTCTTGACACGCCGCAGGAATTGGTTGGTGATGTTTGAAATCTCAATTGCCGCAGAAACACACGTTTGCACCGATTGTTTCCATACTCCTAGCATTTGAAACTCTACTGATGGGTATGCCAGGTTGTGATGTAGTAAAAGAACACTAGTATCGTGGCTCACATGTGCAAGAGCAAGATTTTCATCCAGGCCCCTTGCTGTGGGTCGTAGGGACTTCCATTTTTCCGGCAGAGATGCCTTCCATTTAACCAGAATGGAGTCGAGTGCTTTGAACTTCCGGAACCATTCTTTTGCGTCTTTCAAACTGGTCAAAGAAGCAGTCTGGTGAAGCAAAAACGATACCACGTTGGAGAGGCTCTCTGTAGCTTCCACGAGGTAGGAATATCCGCCCAGTGCATCATCTTCGTCCGACGTACTGGCATCTCTTGACGCCTCAAATTGATTGAAATATCGCGCATTCTTATCGTCGTTTTGAGCAAAGTTATCGCCTTCCATTGGTAGGCGACGGCGAATGGTATTACTCAGCATACTAGTGTTCCATCCAGTGGTCACTGAGCAGAATCTATCAAGAAGAAACAAAGCCCAGAAAATCCGGCGACGCGACTCACGTTGCGACGCACTCGTTGATTTCTGCAGAAATCCAATTCTGTTCAAAAGACTGTTGTTTTCAATGTCTTCCTCTTCCATTGACAACCCTAGTTGCTCAACTATCCTAGTCGCAGAAGACACAATAGACCAGCTTCGAGGGCCACCGCCACAGCCAATTGTTTCAAACGCGAGAATTATGGATGCCTGAAGTGACTCGATTGAAAATCGATCCATTGACGCTAGCACGACGGCCTTTCGGCATTCATTATAGTAGTACATCTGCACCTCTGGTGACAGCTTGATGAACTTGACCGTAGCACACACAATAGCCTGGAGAACAATCACATTGTCTTTTGAGCGCGTAGCTACACGAAACGACGGAATATGGAGAATCGGGATCCACGGATGGATCTGATCGAAGTAAACGTCTATTAGCTGATCCAAGATATTCCAAGGCGGTAGGTGGTTGTCATTGTCGTTCCCAACGACAGTATAGGATGACACCAGGACCGAATGAAGCCGATGATCCATATCTGACGAGGTAGATTGATTTAAAGGGCTGCTAGTACTTGCAATCTCTTCCTTGGAGTTCAATACACCTTGGCTGATTAGTATACTCTCCAAAAGCTCGACCCTCTGTGAAAGATCCTCTAACGAAGGGTTACGAACCAACGTAGTTCCGTAGAAACACTTCAAACCTAGGCTTTTGCACCGACTACAAGGAACTCCGCGTGTGCATTTTCTCTTTCGTTTGCGACAATTAAGGCATGCTGGCATTCGGAGAGAATCTTCGTCTTGTTTCTCGTAGGGACTCATGACGTTTGTCTCCCGATGGCCACAGCCAGTTGAGCCATTCAAAACATTAAACAAAGGTTTCCAACTCGTGCACAATTTGATGTGAACCTCTGGGTATTCGATCAATAATAACACCTGTAATGATGTTAGAAATCTGTTCGTGTCTATTTTTTTTCCTTCAGGATCGTGATGCCCCGTCCGCCTCCCCACGCAAAATGCAAACTGCGGGGTGGTGCGGCTGGAGCCGGCGGGCGGGCGGCCCGCCCACACATACATAGATCGCCCCCTCCTAAAAGTTGAGATATATATTGTTCGACCAAGATTTTTGATGTTTAATATCGTTTTTCTTGTTTCGCTAACTCCAACATGACAGTCAATGGTGTAGCGCTCAATGGTTGTGTGAAAAACTCGCCGGATGTCTCATCTCAAGAGGAACTCATTTCAGCCGTGTTGGACTTACAGTTGGCTAGCAAAATCATCAAAGTAGCTGAGAGAGCTCCTTCTGGTGCTGAGAATGTTTTTCCACACTATACACGAAGTGGAGAGTATGAATATGAGTACTTTCCTCTTGACTGGTGGACATCAGGCTTTTTTCCGGGCTCCATTTGGGTCTTGTACGAAAGGTCCCTCAAGAGAGATGTCGGATTTGATCAAGAGCGCATTCTCAAGAATGCACAGAGCTGGTCACATAAGCTTGAAGACCACAAATACAATACTACGACACATGATTTAGGATTCTTAATTATGCCTTCTTACCAAAGAGAATATGACCTACTCGGCAGCAAGCACGCTGGCCAAGTAATTATCCGCGCAGCAGATTCTCTCATGAGCCGGTGGAGCGAAACAGCTCAATCATTCAAGTCTTGGGATGTAATCCGCACTGACATCTACGAATTTACAAATCCGGAGAGCGATGTGCTTGTGATTATTGACAACATGATGAATCTGGATCTTCTCTATTCTGCAAGCGAGATTACAGGAAATTCCGCATACGCTCAACGAGCCACTCTACATGCAGAAACAACCTCCAAGTTTCATGTGAGGGCCGATTTCTCGACATATCATTTGGTAGTATTTGATGCTGTAACCGGCAAACGAAGAGTGGGACTCACACACCAGGGCTACGACCACGAAAGTACTTGGAGCCGAGGTCAAGCTTGGGCGTTGTATGGTTACGTCACCGTGTATAAGTACACGAAAGAATCAAAGTTCTTGGACTTGGCTAAAAAATTGGCGGATTATTTTATGTCTAGAACA
Organism: Tardiomyces digboiensis; assembly: GCA_030570855.1. Classification (NCBI taxonomy): domain Eukaryota; kingdom Fungi; phylum Ascomycota; class Dipodascomycetes; order Dipodascales; family Trichomonascaceae; genus Tardiomyces; species Tardiomyces digboiensis. Next base: position 7,299 of record JAJLWU010000265.1, on the reverse strand, counting down.
GACAACGGAATTGTATACTGGGACTTTGACGCTCCGAGGCCATGCAGCTGGGATACGTCGGCCGCGATGGTTGCGGCTTCCGCGATGCTCGAAATTTGTCTATTGACAGGAGACTCTGACCAATATTTGGCCAGCGCTCTCAAGCTTTTGGAAGCAGTGATAAAGGGAGCCCTTGCGCGGCCAAATGGTGACGTTATTCTCGATCGCTCCTGCGTAGCAAACTACCGGTACAACAAAAGCTCGCGAACCGATCATGGCCTTGTATACGCTGACTATTACTTCCTCGAGGCTGGAAATAAGTTAATTGACTTGGGGATGGCACAGTGATTGTTAGTTGCTCTACACATTATATGGATAACAAACGAAAACTCTCATATCAGATTTCTCTGAGCGTAGTATGCTTAAATTTGAACGCAAGACGGTAGTGTGTTTGGTTTGTCAAATTCTTTATTTATTTTGTTACATTAAAGTTAATCACATAAACTTAATATCCTAACAAAGTCTCGAGGCTCAATTAAAAACGTTCTGGTTTTCTACGCACCCATGAAAACACACCTATATCCATTAAAGTTAAACACTATATCGAAAGTTCGGGTTCTCTTTATCTGTCAAATCAGCAAATGCAGTCTCATGACTGATAATTTCTTCACCATTCTCATCTTTTGGAGCAGCTTCACGTTTCTTCTTGTTCTTTTGAGACAGCAAGTATCTAGAACACAATAAGACCACGTAGTAAATGCAGAACAAGACAAGGTTCACGATGAAGGCCGTACGATAGTGAGTTGACGCTCCGTTTTGGAAGGCCTGTGGAGCCGCAGCATTTCCGCCGGACCACGCCAAGAAGTTGATTGTGAACATGAGTGAGCGCTTAGACGAGCCACCTACATTCTGAGACAATATGCCATTGACAAGATCTCCAATGGGCCATGTAAACAAAGTAAGGTAAAAGGCAATAAGAAGACCCACTTTGTTTTCTGGTGTGGGAGTAACTTTCATAACAATAATAACTCCCACCAGAGGCAACCATCCTATCGCCAATAGTGTGTATAATCTCTGTTTGGTTCTCTGAGCAGCATACATGGTTCCTACCATAATGATGACAACGAGACCACCCTGAGCGATGTTCAAAAGTTGAGTTTGCAAGTATGTAAAGCCGAATTGACTGACAATAAGATTTGAGAAGAAGCTAAGGCCGCCAGTGAAGAAGCATGAAATAATTTGCATGGCGAAGTAACAGTATAGCATAGGATCTTTCAAGCCCTCTTTGATCTGATACCACTTTATCTTCTTATTGAGGCGCACGCCCGTTTCGTTTGCTCTTACACGAGCAACCATTATACGCCTTGTTTCCTCGTCAAAACACTTGGCATCGACAGGGCTGCTTGGCAAAAAGAAAAATATCAACATGGACAAGACGACTGTCACCAAACCCAAAATCAGAAACAGCAGCTGCCACGACTTCATCACAGTACCAGTGTAATGTTGAACACCATAGGCAAGCAAACCTCCTACCATAATCTGAACTCCTGGCATACTGGCCCATAGACCAATGATAACCAATTGTTCATCTCGAGTGTACCACATTTGAGTCATGTTCAAAAAGTAAGGCATAACACAAGCTTCAAAGACGCCGAGCAAGAATCGCAAAACCGCCAGCCCGGTGAAGCTGTTGACTGCGGGCGTCACTGCCGTCAAAGCTCCCCAAATAAACACATTGACTGCTACAAATTTGGCGTTTGGAACCTTTTGACTGAGAAAATTCACAAAGATCTCCCCAGCAAAGTACCCAAACCAAAGTATTGATCCTAGCCAACTGAACTGACTAGAAGTCATGTGCGTATCTTGAATAATTCCCATAATCGAAGAAAGACTTACGGTGGCTTTGTCAAGTGATTGCATCAGGTACACAGCTACCATAAAAGGCAAAACTCGTCTGTTTATCATCCAGAAGACTTTTCTGCTCGTCGCTTTGTCGACAACAATGTATTCGTGGCCAAGGACGTCGAGAGCCTGTTTGTCATTGTCGATATGTTTTGCAGCCCGTACATCTCGTTCAAACTTGGTGTCTTCGGCCACTTCCACGTCTTCTACGTGAGGCTTGTAGGACATTTTGAATGTAAGCTATCAGGCTTGGAGAAACTCATCAAGAACTCTTATAGAGATGAAATTTTCGAAACCCCGCGCGCTGACCTACCGACGGCGGCAATGCGGCCCGCTCCCCACAGACAGAGCGGCAGAGCGGGGACCGTTGCAGATGCGGCCCGCCCCGCAGTGGGGCAGGACAGATCTTATTATCTGCTTGCATTAGAGTTTGCGTTTTCGTAATATAGCCTATCCATGTTTGTGTAGGTATATTCATTTACTTAATATTATGGCCGGCGAATCGGCGTAAAATTGGACTGTAAATGCGCCATCTCCTGCTTCCATACGCTCTACAACTAACACATATTGATGTAGCGATGTAGCATAGTGCTTTAAGATTAAGCTTGGAGTTGGGTCAACGAACGAGTTGTTGGTACTCACGAGATTCTGACCATCAAACACGCAAAGCCTGATGTGAGGTCGATACGCATTGGATACCGGAGCTGCTGCGGAAGACGGTGTCGAAGGGTATGATTCGTCGACTTGAAAACATATCTCCACTTCAGATGAACGAGCGACATGGAAAGGGATCTCGGCTCGATTCCTCCCATTCCATTGACGCGTTGCAGATCTTAGAAAAAGGCCCGAATTGATTTCAGGGAGTTTAACAAGACGAATCGGGGCGACACTTGTGGCAATAATTGTAAATTGGGCAGCGACTCTTGCGTCAAACGCAGATGGAATAAGTGTGTATTCTCCACGACGGAGTTCTCGTGCTGAAAGGGTGCAATTACCCTCGCGATAATCTCCAGAGGTAGAGATTCGGTCGCGTTCCGTAAGAGTGTGGAGCTGACCACCGCCGCTCCAGAACAGCTGAACATTGATGGGAGATTGGCCATTGCAGATGAGATAGACACGAACCAGTGCGGCATCCGCGTCGACGCACAATTTGTACTGTGGATTAGTCAGATAGCTCCCGAGAGACCATCTACCCCCAGCTTGCTCTCTCGTCCAGGACCCTCCAACGGAAGCAACATATGGAAACATCTGTCGTGCCCGAGCGAATTTAACAGTGCGAGATGCATATACCGTAATTGTAAACCGCAGAAATGTATCCGCTACGGGAAATGCGTAGTCGTTGACATTTTTTGGTTGATTTTGATTCAAGTGATTTGTGTCAGAACAGCAGACTACCGCCGTGTACATTGTTCTGGGTGGAATAGTAACTCGCAGCGTCGAATATCGAGTATTCATAGCCGTTGTTCTCGCCACAAGCTTCGCGTCCTCAGGAACGATAAGCTTTGAGCCGCCACTATAGAGGGCAACAGAGAAAAATCTAACGTCAGGAGCTGCAGCACCCAGATGCTTCATCACAAGGATCGTTGCTACGACCTCATTATCGGATGTGTTTGAGATGACGTATTGCGGAGCCTTCCAGTGGGAATGGGTAACTCCCGCTGTATTGATCATCTCACTGCTCCAAATAAAGTGCATGCTTTTCCGAAATACAAACAAGTTCGGATTCCAGTTGAAGTAGATGCTGTCAAATCTCGAACACAGTGTATTAAAGTCTATCCAAAACAATCCCGTCTCCACGCCGGCCACCACTCCGTCTCCATTCTGTACCCAGGGATTCCTTATTTTCACCAAGCGCGTGCCCCGATCTTCTTCTTCTTTCACGTCAACAATTGCATAATCATGATCAGCCACGAGGCCGTTTATTACTGTCTCCTGATGCAGGGACCCCGTCCCCGCGCATACCATCACATCTCCTGTTGCCCACGCAGAGCTAAGTCGTCGCCATAGGCCGTCCTTTGACGAGTTTACATCTTCAAAGTAATCTCTGAAGTTTAGATATTCTGGGATCCAGCCAGTAAATGCATAAGTATCCTCAGCAGCATGCGATCCCTCAAAATCGTAGCCACCCATTACTTTCACATATGCTTTCTCCAGAAGCACTGGCCACAAATTCCCGTGATCACTCGAACATGTGAGACTCTTTCCTTCTTGAGTGCTACTCGGTAGTCTGTCATCAACTCTTACAAGTCGCTCCATGCCATTGAAATGTAATTTTATGACGTACTCGCCTGTCTTGCTGATAATTGGCCGGTGCTTGTCATCTTGGGGAAAAACACTCCCAAGCAGCATTTCCTTTAGTTAGTTGTCATGAACCAGCTCAGTTTAGCTTGTGAGGGTAAATCTTACCGGTTGGCTGGTGCGCTTCATGAGATGGATAATAGAAATAAGTGAGGCAACAATCGAGCAGTCCTCCAATGAGCATTGGTAGATATCCTCCGCCCCTGTAAGGTCCATATTCGGCTTTGCGTTTAAGATATCCCCGGGTCGTTTCCATCCTGCAAAGACTTTGGCCTGGCTCGGAGATAAAGACAGTAATCCATCCGGGTCCTCGAATGCAGCGCCTGCAGTGGGGAATTCAACAGCTACAGGGTCATATATCCATGGGAAAAAAATGTACTGGCCAACAGAGCTACTCAAGTATGCAATTTTGGTCGAAGCGTCTAACACATCGTCCCCATCTGTTTTCATCTTCTCGTAGGCATCAATCGCCAGTCTAGCACCGCTCGCCAGTCCTTCGACATCTTCTTTTGCATTTTTGCTCAGCAACTCACTATATTCCATGCATGCTTTCCTCGCTTCGGCCGTCGCATCGCTCTTTTTTCCGAGCGACCACAGATACAGTGCCTTTGAAAGGCCAGTCTGGTGTCAATGCGAGCCACCACAATACGTGACTAGCGATACATGTAATCCCAAACCAAACAGTAGAGCCAACAATACACTTACAAATGCAGAGGAGTAGCTCTCCATCAACAGACGCTAGGACAACAAGTTACTGTGAGTTCGCAATGGTCACTCGCCTGCCGGAATTCCTGATTAGGGTTATCAGGCTTTATCAGATTGACCGGGTAACAGCAGCGTGGTGACCTGATTCGGATAGACAATGAGGACTGTCTAGTTTAAGAGAGCTTTAAATGCGAACCGGCGACACAGACTGACTCAATGGTGAAATTGGATATGCTCGAACTGGAGGATGCACCTCCTGAAGCGTTTGTCATTAAGGACCACCTCGTGACAGATACCTCAGAGGAGCAAGAGGCGGTTGAAGACAGTTGCCGACAGTGCTTTGCGAGAACAAACGGCAGGACTGACAATCTCCACGTTGCCGAGCACATTTCATATCTACGAACAAAACTGGAACCATTACCGTATCCATTTGTATCTCTAGATGCCTCACATCCGTGGCTAGTGTACTGGCCACTTAACGGGTTGAATCTTTTGGGTACTGATACCGATGATCTTGTTGAGGGCGCAGTTCAGGCGATACTGGTGTGCCTCTCACCTGAGGGTGGTTTTGGTGGTGGCGACCGCCAATTGTCGCATCTGGCTGCCACGTACGCCAGCATAAACGCTCTTGCATTGACTGGAGATGAGGCTGCGTGGGCCCAACTCGACACTCAGGCAATCTACAAGTGGATGCTTGGCCTCAAGGCAAAAGACGGATCGTTTGCCATGAGTGACGGAGGCGAGACGGATCCGCGGTCCACATATTGCGCACTTGCGACGGCTGCACTTCTTGATATCCTGACACCCGAGCTGGTAGCGGGCGTTGGCGACTACATTCGGTCATGCCAGACGTATGAAGGTGGGTTTAGTAATGTCCCGCTTACAGAGGCTCATGGCGGCTATGCGTTTTGTGCGCTTGCAGCCCTCTGCCTTATCGGTCGCCCGTCAGAAACGATACCAAAGTACTCGGATGTCGATCTCTTAGTGAGGTGGCTCTCTCGGCGCCAGTATGGAGTGGAGGGTGGCTTTTCTGGTCGCACAAATAAACTTGTCGATGTATGCTATTCACATTGGGTAGGGGGCTGCTGGGCACTCGTCGAAGCCGCCCTTGGGGTTGGATCGCAGTCCATTTGGGATCGCGAGGCTCTGGAACGGTACATCAAGTGTTGCTGCCAGGACCCAGCTGGAGGACTCCACGACAAACCGGGGAAGCGTCCAGATGCGTACCACACCAACTATGCATTGTGTGGTTTGTCTGCTGCCCAGTACAGGTACTCGTTTGTGGACCGGTACGATGCCGTTCTTGGTGACTATTCGTTCATGTGGAGCTCTAGGGCTCTCAAATCGGATAATCATATGGATGTCGTTCCTATTAATCCAGTTCACGTGCTCCCAGAGGGTGCTGCTGAAAAGTTTTATGCATTTTTCCGTTCTCGTCGTGCAGGCTAAGTCTCGGACGTACTGCAAAAGAACCATTTGGAGTTATGTTCATGACTCTCTTGGAAATCCCACGTCCTTGATGTGGTCTCCTAGTTCATCTATAATATATGTGTCACGGGTCGAGCGTACACACTACAAAGGGAACCTGTAGTGCGGACCATTAAGGCAATCAACAGGCATCAAATTCGCGTCAACAATACACTCCGAAGGGAGAAAATAGAGCGACACCATTACTTAAAAAGCATCAAACTTCAACTACGTCTAATAGCTCAATAATTATAATAAAACAACAGTTGCATAACTGATTGCACATGACCGCTATCATTAAATGCCAAGTCGTTGCTTTGAACGCTCGAAAAGTGGGGCTGCGATAAAATTGGCTAATTGGCTTTGATTTCAGCTCTGGCGTAACCTGTCATAGGGCAAAGAGCTGGTGAAGCTTCAAAGTGATGGTCGACCTAGGTGAGCTATCTGACCAGCAGCGTTCTGCGTATGACACCTTCATAGAAGTTACAGGATGGAACGGCGATGCTACCCGTCCCGTCACTGTCTTGAGCGCGGCCAATTGGGATCTTGAGGTAAGCACTCTATTTTGAATTGGAGATTCGAAGAAACAGGGACTGCGGGCTGGCTAAAGTGTTCATGCATAGAATGTCTTGGGTGGCACTGAACACTTTAGCCTTTAAAGGTTACCACATTTGTGCCCCCCTCTCCCCCTTATTCGTTAAGAAAATCCGGGTGTTGCCTTACTTACAAAAGTCGGCTCTAACGACAGACAGCACTTGCTCTACACTTTGAGGGAGGTATTGACGCCGAAAACACTAATGCAGGCAGTGGGGCACCCACACAAACGGACGGAGGGAATGGAAGGCCAGGGATAGCCGGCTCGACGCCGACTTCTATCCTGGAAGAGATGGAGAGAGATGCCGAACTTAACAGAAACCTGTCGCAAGAGGAGGCGCCTCGAGTGAACCC
>JAJLWU010000264.1:0-12780 GCA_030570855.1 Tardiomyces digboiensis | reverse complement strand
GGCACCTTGTGTCGCAAAAAAAGCCTGTCTATCGTTACAAGGGGATAAGAATATATTCCGGGAATGGCCGGGGCTGTTGACCGAATGGGAGAGGCGCAGGCAAGATCATAATACTTAAGCACACAGAGACGGCAGCGTAACAGAGAATATTCGTATTCGTAACAGCCCTGACTCAGGAAAGGCGCGTGCTATGGCCAAGGCAAGCAATCATCGACCCTCTATATATTTGAAACAACTTCAGTATCGGGGGCGCAACTGCTTAATTGTAGGTCACCGAATCTTCGACCTCGTGTCTTTGAAATTTCTATGTTGAGCATTTCAGAAAAGGGAAACCTCGGATTAGAACTCAAGGAATATGTTAGTGCAATAAGGTTCTGATGGCCATTGGTTGCTTGATCAGTTGATATGGTATCTGTCGAAGCTGAATCCAATGCAGTTCTATCTTAACATTAGTATTAAATAAATAAAAGCATTAGCTACAACTCAGCAGTATGGGATCTCAACTGATTGTAGAGCAGCAGTAGCCAATGATGCAATGATGCAATGATGTATATGTGCGGAAACACGCGGAGGCGTAGTGAAAAATAATAGCAAGCGATCCCAATTATTCCGATACGATGAAACAAAGATGCAAGTGAATTGATGCTGGCAAGGAAGTCAGCTTTACAAGCGACGACCTCCTGCTGAGGAGCTGCTCTTTGAAGTCATATTCTCTTGTTTGCTCGGTTTTTGGCTAGAACCGCTCGGCTCTTCAACATCGTCAATCTGTCGTTGCCTAGCAATTGTCGAAGACTCGCTTGAGTCGGTGACTACATGCTCTAGGGCGGCTGGTCGTTCCTCGTCATCATCCTGTTGACTGGTCTGCTGATCGGCAGTCGGAGCCTCGCTCGAATAGCTGACAGGAACCTCAGGTTCATGATTATCAACCTGCTGACTGGTCTGCTGATCGGCAGTCGGAGCCTCGCTCGAATAGCTGACAGGAACCTCAGGTTCATGATTATCAGCCTGCTGACTGGTCTGCTGGTAGGCAGTCCGATACTCGCTAAAATTGGTGGTGGAAAAGTCAGATTTACGGCTATCTGCCCGTCGGCGAATTCGAAGACCGCGGAACCCCAGTTCATCCTCCAACATGGTGGCGATAAGTTTACCTATCTGCCAAATGAGAAAAAGAGAAGCATAAATCACCGAAAGAGCTCCAGGCAATTTCAACCAGTCACCAGGCTCTCCGGCATATGAGAAAAGCCCTAACAGGATCCGGGAAATGAATCCGTCAGGAGAAAGCGCCTCCGTAATTCCGGTGGTAACATTAGAAAGAGTAGGAAGGGGGAGCATTTCTTCAAACCTACAGTTAGCATCATAGAAATATATATATATACTTGCGATGTCCGAGTTACAATTAAAATTTAATCTTTGTCGACAGTGGTTTTGTTATCTTACTATCTGCAGATCTGCCACCAACTCGGCTGGAAACGCGATTATCTAAGCAAGGTCATGCGCATACATGCGCATGTCTATGTTGAGCATTTCAGTAAAGGGAAACCTCAGATTAGAACTCAAGGAATATGTTAGTGCAATAAGGTTCTGATGGCCATTGGTTGCTTGATCAGTTGATATGGTATCTGTCGAAGCTGGTGAGCTACTAAGCCAGCCAAGACTTGCTAGCTACCCAAGGAACAACCGTTTAAACCGCTATGAACGAGTCTCCGAGGCAGGATCCTAAGTTTCAAGTCTACCGGCGAAGCGGTTGAAAAATCTTAATGTACAGTTAGACTCCAAAATCTGCGCAGAACATGTTGCTTTACACTCCTGCTTCTACATGCAGGATCTATGATCAGTGCGCATTCGCTACCGATAGAATTACGAGGGCTCATCGCTGCACCTCCCAGTAGATTCCAATGCAGTTCTATCTTAACATTAACTATACGTAACGACGTGAATAACATTTTGACTTCAACGTACCTCTGGGTCTTGTCCACTTGTAATGTTATTTTTAACGAGATCTCCTGCCAAAGAAAAACTTGCTCTTGTTGGTCTTGTAACCAGAGTTTTTCAGTTTCAATTTCTGGAAATTCTCTTGAGGCTTTTTAGACTTCGATACTCCAAGACCCTCTACCGGGCCACTTGTAGGCTTCACTATCGTTAGTATCTAGTCATTTATGTTGCCCAAACCAAACATAGAAACGCAACATGGGAACTGTGCTCACTTTTTACCCGGCGGGTCTGGCGTTTTTGACCCTTTTTCTTGTAGACCTTGCTTCCCGGTTGCTCGTCATGCTGTTCTTCTGTTTCAGAAAAGTCGTCGCCAGAAGCTGGGGTATCCTGCGGTCGGAAATTTTCGAACTCGTCTCCTAGTCGTTCTTCCTGAATATGCCTAAGATCCTCCAGCATGCTAGCTAGACTTCGAGATACTTTGCGTTGGAGAAGCGGAGAGTCACCAGTATATAGGGCCGAACCCTGGCCAGTGCTGAGGTACACGGGTGTTCCATTGTGAGACAACGGCGTTTCTAGAGCTGGACAAGGAACAGATGCAGGAACATTTTTCACCGGCGTAACAGTAGTTGACGACACGACTGTCTTAACAGGCGTCTCGATGATGCTACTCGGGACCAGATCAAATATACCTAGTACTCGCCCGTCCATTTGCGGTGTCGGACCAACTTCGTTGATTACAGTAGGACGTGGCTTCTGTGGCGTTGTGGGCTCGACACTACTGTCTCGTGGGTGCCCACCGTTGGTGGTCTCTGATGCCCGGTTGTGGTTGTGAGAAGCATCGGTGGGCCGCCTGCTACCTCCACTGGTCTGTAGTTCGCGGTCCTTGAACTTGCGGTACTCTCTGTATCTGCGCTCCATCAGCGGATCGGCCTTGACATCGTCCTTCTTTGGCTGGCGCCCGTGGTCGTGTATAAATTGCTTTTCCCATGCCTTTATTTCCAGTTTAAGTTTGAGCACCCGGGTTTCTTGAATCTTTTTCTTAAGATGTAGTGTTTCTCCATCCTCTGACATGACCATTGGGCGCGTGCAAATGGCCGGTGTCCACAAAATAAGCGCGGTCCGTCGCGACGCGTGCGATGGAGATTGTAATTGATGTTTATGCAACTGCAAGCATATTGTACGGCTGACGCGATGCTAAGCGAAATTTACCAGTTGTGCCTGTGGGCTGAACTTGGACAAAACAAAATGGCTTTTCGACGGCCATATTTGGTGCTGCCATCACTATTGCCTTGTTCCATTCAAAGTATATGTCGATGTGGTGCGAAGGCTGCTTCACGACCGGTCGTTACAAGTCAGTGTAATGCCTCAGCTGGTAACCACCGAGTATTCCATGATGGTCAAGCGAAAATGAACTACGAAGGGGTGCCGTGGTACTTACGACATGACGACTCGATAAAGGCAAAGGTGAAGGAAGGTGAGGAAATACCGCCGCTTCCAGAGAACTCCCCACCATCACTAGAGCCATTGCTGAATTGTTTGAGTTATGATCTGGGAATGGTCGACATCCAAATCTTTGATCTTCGTTCTAGAGAAGTTGTCTCGTCTTTTGGACCCGATACTATTTTGGTGCTTTGCTCGGGAAAAAGTTCAAAGCATGTAGCCAAGGCCGGTCGTGAACTAATACTCGAACTCAAGCACAATCAAGGTGCATTAGCGCAGCAGGAAGGTATCCTGACGTCCAACTTCCTAAAACTGCAAAATCGGAGAGCGAGAAAAAAGGCAGAACGGGCAGCTGGGCGCCATAAACAGCTCAGAGTCGAGGGCATTGATTCGGCCCGCAGCGGCTCTTGGATTGTTGTTGATTCGAAGGTGGACGGCGTTATTATACATCTCTTTTCTAAGGAGCGCCGTGAAGAGCTTGGTCTTGAACGAATGCTGCAAGAGGACTATGGGTCAGACGACTTTCGCGCTTCTGATGAAGAATACATGGGCGAGCAGGTTGAAGAGGATAAATTGGCACTGCGCTCCCGAAGTGCTTGATGCATTTTATGTATTTCATGCATGCTCATTAGCTTTATGCATGCGGCTGTTATATTGTCTTGTACTCGATCTCTGCACAACTTCGAAGTTGTCACGCTAGAACAACTGGCCGATAGTTTATTCGCTCATTAGGTCTTAGAGATATCATGTCTGGTAGAACCGAAGTTGACCGTATGTACTTTGTTGATATTCATGAGCTGTTTTGCCCAAGAGATTTCTCTGACTACAGGATTCCATACTGGAAAGGACTATAACCATGCAACGGACGGCGAATATAAACGTCTGCGTGAACTCGCCGACCAGGAGCACACCAGACAGCAAGAGTTGAGCTCCAAGTCGCAAGCTGCCTATCAACACGGAAATGGTGCCGAGGCAAAGCAGTTTTCGGAACAGGCAAAGCAGCATGCCGCAAAGATGGACGAGTACAACCGCCAAGCCGCTGAATATGTTTTTCGCGCCAATAACGTCGATTCCAAGGCCGACGAAATTGACTTACATGGACTTTACGTACGCGAAGCTATCGATATTTTGTCGATGCGTATCCAGGCGTCAAAGCAGCGAGGCGAATCGCACCTTAATGTGATTGTTGGCAAGGGCTTGCATTCTGTCAACCATGTCGCGAAAATAAAACCCGCAGTTGAGGAGCTATGTCAACAGCATAACTTGCGATATTCTGTGGACCCCCATAATACTGGTGTTCTCCTTGTAGATCTTACAACCGCCGGTGGCGAGGTTCCTTGGGGCACTATCCCTTACAAACCACAAGGAGCTTATGTTGGCGGCACGTCTGGTGGAGCGGGCCAGTATTATAACCAGCAGCCTACGTACGGTGGTCACCAGGGCTACCCGCAGCAGCAGTTCAACCAGCAGCAGCAGCAGCAGCAGCAGCAGCCTCAAGACAATTCACTGCTCAATCTCTTGTGCAATATACTCGTGTCTTGTCTCAAGTCCAAATAGTTTGTGGAATTTTTGGTGTGTATATTAAATGATTCTTATTGTGTAAACTTGGTGCTACCTAGCATGCCCTCTTTAGAGCTTGGACGCCGACTCAAACACATCGAGTGCCTTCTGAGCTGTCGACGTAGCCGAGGCGGGGTTGGCGCCTGTGATGATTCGGCCGTCAACAACTGAAAAATCCCCAAACGGCTGGCTCGGCTCGTTCCACTTGGCACCAACGGACTTGACCGACTCTGCGACAAAGCCCAGCTTCCGGCTCTTGAGCATTTCAGTAAGTTTCATAATGTCCTCACCCTTGTCGGGGAAACCGGTGACATTGCGGCCCTGCACCAAGGGCTTTCCAGTCTCGCGATCTCTGACCCCATGGAGGATCATTGGACCGTGGCAAACAGCAGATACTGGGCCACCACGAGCATAGATATCCTCTGCAATGGATTGAAGACCACGGGCATTCTCAAAGTCAAACACCGTGCCATGGCCGCCTGACGCGTAAAATAGGCCAAACTCCTTGGGGTCAAGTTCCGCGGCCTTCTTGATGTTCTTCAGCACCAAGTTAAACTCCGAATTTGGATCCTGGAGAACACTGAGTTCAGCAGCGTTGAGGAAATCAGGAGACTTTGAATGGTCGTCGATGCCAACCTTGCCATTCTCACTGGCAACGACAACGTCGAACCCTGCCTTTTTGAACACTTTGTAAGGGTGAAGCGCTTCCGAATAAAACAGGCCAGTCTTGGCTCCGTCGTCATAGAAAACATCGCAGTAGCCTGTAACGGCAATCAAAGCCTTTTTAGGTAGCATCGGCATGTTTTTCTTCGTTCAATTGGGTTCACTGTGCTTTTAGAGGTCGGCATCAACCCAATGCAGCCGTGTCATGTCACAGCCGTGTTCCGGGCACCAGCGCGACCCCAACCAAAGCTGTCTAACGCATAGGCTCCGACAAAGTGATCGGTTATGCGTTATAAGCCTTGTAGAACAGACTACAAGAAATCAAGTTGGATTAGCATGTGTATATTAATTAGATTGCAAGCGAATGCATATAAATAAATAAATAAAAAAGAAATGTCCCACGAACGGGTGGTGATGTTTACAAAACGCGAAACTTGATGTTTGCAAACGTCGACTCCGATGACGGCACGATGGGCTCGCGGTGGTCGACGGGCTTGAAGACCTTTTTCAGACCCATCTTCATTTTCTTGATTGACGAGGTCGAAGACGATGGAGTGAGGGCCTCGTTGAAGTTCTTGGACTCGGTGTTGGAAACCATTGCGATTATGACTTTTTCTTTGATGTGCTTGACTGTAGACGTTAACCTGGATTTTGTGGTCCTTAAATATTCGTGGTCAAAGACGGTCTCCGAAACATCTGCAAGCTGCGCCTCCGCCACCAAGGCATCGAGTGCATCAAGGCGTGAAAAAATATTCTTCAATTGGTACGTGTTCTACAGTATCTATACTTTGGCCAAATCGTAATGGAAGCAATTATTCCAGCGTACGAAAACGTGGTGCCTCGTATGCTTATCCTACCTGGAATTTCCAGAGCGAAGCAAGAATTTGACAGATCCATCGCAGCCGAGGGCGGACTCCGAATCCATGAACCGTCATGGGAGGCTCGGCCCGAGCTTAGCCTTGAATAACCGACAGTAGCGGGAGCCCGGCTTTTTTCTCGGCAGCGAACACGTTGGGACCCGTGTCACAGCCGTGCAACGAATTTTCCAGTCGAGCTGCGCCGCGCCGAAACTCAGGGACCACACCTAGTCTGGTTTTCCAACACCAGACACTGGGATAGCCTCGGCTAGTTTGGGGACAATTGCAAGCCAGTCAAGGCTCTTTTGGATAGTTAAATTCGAGATTAGACCCGAACGGCACTTTGAGGTATCGATAGATGAAATAAGATTAGGTATGCAATTAAGTATGTGAAATGAAATGCCTGACAATAAATACAAGAAACAACTTCGACGAAATGATGTGGCTCGCGCGACTCTACATCATTCGGAAACGGACATTCTCAAACATAACCTCAGATGCAGGCATGCGTTTGTCGGTGGGTTTAGCGAAGAACTTCTTCAGGCCCATCTTGATCTTCTTGACAGACGACGTCGAAGACGACGGAGTGAGGTTCTCGTTGAAGTTCTTAGACTCAATGGTGGAAACCATATTTGCACTTTGTGTAGTTGATGCTAGACTGTGTAGTGGTATTCTGATCGTGGCTGCCACGGTACTTAAATATTCGATTCGGGAGCGGTCTCCGAAATCACAAATAAAAAAAGATCGGCGCGTCCTGCAGCACCGCCATCGAAGGAACTTCTCGGAAGGGACCCTGGTCAAATATCCGACTGGCTTTGATGTCCTGGACGGCGGCGATTATACTATCAAGTGAGCTGGATTCCATGGAATTCCTTATCTATGTCTGGGTACCGTCCCTTTTTTTACAATCTCTTTTCAAGAATGCAAATTGTTCCAATGCACCTTAGGACTCCGATCCCGTACCAGTCCGCCACACCTTGACGGTTCCGAGATCGCGAGTAACCCCAACTCACGCTCGAGCATATAGTTTCAACTCATTGCCTGTTTTGCTCCTGTTGACAACTGTAAACTCACGAGAGAAATTCTTTCTACAGCGATCCAGTCAATGTTTCCCACATGTCACACACGGCGCATGTGCTGACATGTAATCAAATGTACCAAATGTATTATGTGGCAAAACGTTACGACGCGAACCTTGCGGCAGCTTGCATGCCCACCTTTGTGGATATTTTTGACTTCAGAGAAAACGGCTGTATCCGCCGGACTCCGACTGACCACCACACCAACCACACAGGTTGTACAAACACCTTGCGGGTTAAGCTCCAGCTACTTCTCACGTAAAGTGTAGGCGCTGTCTACTAGTCTCAAAAATGCACGAAAAAAGAAAAACGCGCTTTATGGACCTCGTTGTAACACTCATGTTCACGGAGCTTTCGGAAAAAAAAAGTTTGCGCGGATCGTCGTTCCATTGGGCGTGACACGACAGCCTACCCGGGACTGACACGGTTCGGTATTCACACATGTCCTAACGTCTCGTAAACAATACCGGCGGCAAGTCAATCATAAACCTGCAGGGAAAGTCCGTTTAATGAATTGGCCACGGGGAGAATTCATGTGTTTGAGTCATAGTATCATCAGTAATTTTGTGACATTTTTGGTTGTCGGCGGTAAATCAAATTGATTCGGCAGCTAGCCGTAGGCGCACCTGTTTCTACCAGTGCTGTAACTCAATAAGAATCGCCAGCTGATATTGTCTGATGATCTCGATCACAGAGCTATACTCCTCATGAATGGTTTGTGACAAAGCAAAAACCAAGTACAACCTTTTGAAAATAAGCTACTCTGCTTCAAGCCCAACTAAATCGTTAAAGGCGATGTCGCGCCTCCGTGAGATAGTCTTTTCAAGTACGTGCCAAGCTTTGCGTAGTCTGAAAATGAATTGGCAAAAGCTTGGTTTTCGATTTTTTTTCGTCGAGGATCAGTAAATCCAAAATAGTTTTAATTTTCCAATCTGTTAATGTCTTTGTTGAGTCTTGGTACATATTTTGGTTTTAGAAAAAATCCACAAACCTTATTCAAACGTAAAGCGCTATGCTCTTTCCGCTTGACCGAGCTTCATATTGACACGCGACAACACACGTATCCTGAAAGATTTCGCTGTCAAAAGACAACAAATCTTTCGAAAAGTCATCATTGTCCGGAGGAGACGACAAGACAACCAATGTCCTCGTAAAAACAAGTAGCAGCAGGTGGCACATCAATTGCTGAGTTCCCAATTGCGGATAACATACTGGATGAAATAAGGCCGAATTCGACTAATATCCATTGGTTTCATGTTATTAATACCAACAAACGTGCGCCTCAGGCGGTGCAGCTCTGGTATTGAAAGCCGAAGTGGTAGTTCTACATCCTCCGAATAATCCCTGAGCTTGACGACACCGCCTGGGTTAAGCCTGTGCAGATCAATGAGCTCTGACACAATTGACGAAGTAATACGATCCAACTCTGTGACGTAGCTGCCAGAAGTAGCAGGTTTTAATACTGTAGCCTGATTAGGCGGCTTTGGTTTGCGCGAAATAAGCGAGTCCCACAGCTCTTCGACTGGAAGCTCCGTGTCTTCAGCAGCAATGCTAAATAAGGGGGAATCCCATCGAGTCATTGGATTCGGTTCTTCATATCTGAATACCAATGCTTCGAAAAGATCATCTGGCCAGCCTTTGTCTCCCCGTTCCTTATTCCACTGGCGGCAAACATCTACTGGGGCACCTACATGTACCACACAGTGATTAGTGGTTAATGCTTTTGCTTCGCAAAACAGTTGATAGCGAAACCCTTTGATATAGGTCATATTGTCCAGAATGACAATAGTAGATTTACTCAGATGCTTTTTGACAGCTGTAATTTGAGCTCCCCTTGCGGCTTTTTCTGTATCCCGCTCTCTATAAGCCTCTTTTTCTATGCCCAGACTCTCATCGCTAATGTGCACCACTTTGTATGCCGCGCTCAGATTCTCTATCTTTGAGTCCAACGCAACTTTTAACTGTCTGGCCCGAGTCGTTTTCCCACTACACGGGTGGCCAGTTATTGTAATCAGCGGCATTATGTGCACAATTCACATGAACTGGAAGGCAACGATGATGTACCTTTCTTCGAGTACGGCTAGTCAAAAAATCTGAATGGTGACCAATATCAATCCATTTGCTCGTCAGCAGATAACAGTCTGCCTGCCATTTGCTTTCAAACACAGAATGTTCTTAAGATGAACTTCATTCCGAGAGCAATTTTTCCAGAGTATCGAACAGTTCTAGCAAACTTCCATGGACACCATAGGAAGGCGCTCACTAACATGACTCAGACTGCATTCAACGTCGACATGGTACTAGAATTGCGCGACTCAAGAGCTCCCCTCGCTAGCATCAATCCTCTATTTGACAAGGCCCTAAAAGGAAAGGATAAGCTAATAATATACACCAAGAAGGATCTCAGCACTCTAACAAGGGACAATCTTCGCAGTTGGCATGGGCGCCAAGGCCATGGCCACGACAAGTTCATTCAGATCGATTCTCGCAATGACAGGGACGCAGCAAAAGTTTTAGATAAAGTAAAGGAATACCATAATACTCTTGTCCCACCGCCACCGCTAGGACTACGACTACTTGTTACAGGCATGCCAAATGCCGGCAAGAGCACCTTCCTCAATGCATTGCGCCGTGTTGGCACAGGAATTAGAAGAAAAGCTGCACGGACTGGAGAGATGCCTGGCGTTACTCGTAACCTTTCACAGACCGTCGCAATATGCCGTGATCCCACGATTTACGTCATCGATACTCCAGGAGTTTTTGTTCCAATGGTGAACTCGGCAGATGATATGATTAAGATGTGTCTTATTAATGCCGTCAACCGATCTAGGGTTGATCCAACAGTCCAGGCAGACTACCTACTCTATCGCATGAACAAGCAATATTATGATCTTAGTGAGTATAGCGAGATTTGCAAGCTGCGATCCCAAACTAACGTTAGAAGTTGGTGATGCAGCCAAAAAGGCTCCTTACGAAACGATTGTGGGTCATCCTACTAATGACATTGAAGAGCTGTTATTTTGCTTTGCAAAGACAATTGGCATAAGGACAGTTGACTTCCAAGAGAATGTTGCTGCATTGAGATTTATTCAACATTGGTCTGAAGGAAAGTTTGGAAAGCTTATTCTGGAAGATGATCTGAGTCAAGAGGCGTATGTAGGTACGCTCAAAACCAAAAATGACGCGCTGCGTGATTACTCCGTTGCCAGGACCCGTCAGGGAGATAGACTCCGCAAAAAGTTCCTCTATCGCTAGGAGCCCCCTCCACTCCTCATTGTAAATAATCGCGTGTTATGTTATCGTCGTTACGGGCATACGATAGTCACTAATGCATTCTTGTACCTCATTCAGATGCTTGAGCTGCTTCTCGTTCTTCGCTTTCTTGTTCAAAAACCGAGTATGCTCCCATAAATCTACAATTAGAACTCTCATTTTAAAGCAAAGCTCGACGCTGCAAGCAGCCAAACAAAACCTAAAACTTACAGAGCCCCGTGAAGCAATCCAAGCTTCTCTATACGTCTTCCGTGGATAGCTGTGACGCGAACATGACTCTCAAGGTTCGCAACCTGAGCTTGGAGTTTGGCGACCTGGGCGTTGAGGTGCGATAGCTGCCTGGACTTCAGGCTCGCGGCTGATCCCACCCCCATTGTAACGCGACGCGCCGCCATAGTTTGCCTTCGGTTCGCGTCCATCCTGCTTTGACAAAGTGTTGTTCACAGAGTTAAAGTACAAAAGTACAGACGCGGCTTTCGGGCGTAATTATCGCAACACCAACTGGAATGTTGCATATCAAATGCACACACGGCTGTCTGAAGAGAAGAAGTCGAACGGCTGGCAATAAAAAAATTCTAGGAACCCGAAGGGGACCAGCTTCTAACTGCGGTAGACATGGTTAAAAAGGAGAAAAGAGTGAGATCTAGTCTCAGTGGAAAGGTTTCTTCCAAGAGGGACCTTGATAACAGCCTTGCTAAGAAGTCCAAGAAAGGAAAAAAGAGTCTGGCAATCAGCAAGAATATTGAAAGGGACGTCTCTGAAGCAGACGATATTGACAAGGAGCTCGAGGACCTTGAAGGACTCCTAGAAAAAAATGAAGAGAATGGAATGAGCGAAGATGGGGATGAGGATGACATGGTTGTCGAGGAGCTTGATAGCGAAAACGAAAGCTCGGGCAACGGCGACGCAGTGGACGAGGACGAGGACGAGGACGAGGATGAAACGGACCAACTCAACAATGACACTGTTCAAGCAACTCCTAGTGAGATTACCAGTGACGCAGTCGAATTCTCAGAGCTCAAGTTATCTAAGAACACCATGAAAGGTATCCAGGATATGGGGTTTACGATGATGACGGCTGTTCAAGCAAGGACCATTCCTCCCCTCATGGCCGGCCGGGACGTATTGGGAGCTGCTAAGACGGGCTCCGGCAAAACACTTGCATTCTTAATTCCAGCTGTGGAGCTGCTCTACAACCTCAAATTCAAGCCGCGCAACGGTACTGGCGTGATTGTGGTTTCGCCGACCCGTGAGCTGGCGCTGCAAATCTTCGGTGTAGCCCGAGAGCTCATGGCCCATCACACTCAAACTCTAGGTATTGTTATTGGAGGCGCAAATCGCCGGCAGGAGGCTGAAAAGCTTGTAAAGGGAGTCAACCTCCTCATTGCGACACCGGGTCGATTGCTAGATCACTTACAGAACACAAAGGGATTTGTGTTCAAGAACTTGAAAGCTCTGATCATTGATGAGGCTGATCGAATCCTTGAGATTGGTTTCGAGGAGGAAATGCGCCAAATTATCAAGATTCTCCCGAGCGAAAACCGCCAGTCAATGCTGTTCTCAGCCACGCAAACAACAAAAGTGGAGGACCTTGCCCGCATCTCGCTCCGCGCTGGGCCGCTATATATCAACGTTGATGAACAGAAGGAGACTTCTACTGCAGAGGGTCTCGAACAAGGCTACGTTGTGTGTGACAGCGATAAGAGGTTTCTTTTGTTGTTTTCGTTCCTCAAACGCAATCGCAACAAGAAGATTATTGTTTTTTTATCGTCATGCAACTGTGTCAAGTACTACGGAGAGCTGCTCAATTTCATTGATCTTCCTGTTCTTGATCTTCACGGCAAGCAGAAGCAGCAAAAGCGTACCAATACGTTTTTCGAATTCTGCAACGCCACACAAGGTATTTTGATTTGTACGGATGTTGCTGCTCGTGGCCTTGATATTCCTGCGGTTGACTGGATTATTCAGTTTGATCC
>JAJLWU010000263.1:0-12811 GCA_030570855.1 Tardiomyces digboiensis | reverse complement strand
ATCGACCACATATCAACACCCGTCGAGTATTGGCGGCCGCCAAGCAAAATCTCGGGAGCTCGGTACCATAGAGTCACCACTTCATGGGTATAGGTGCGGAGCGGGACCCCAAACGCACGGGCGAGTCCAAAATCCGCTAGCTTGAGATTGCCCTCCTTGTCAATAAGCAGATTCTGGGGCTTGAGATCGCGGTGGAGAATTCTGTGAGAATGGCAGTACTTTGTGCCCTTGATCAATTGGCTCATAAACCGCTTGATCATATCGGCACCCAGGCCCTCGCCCTCGGGAATCGATTCCATATACTTCTTGAGGTCCAAGTCGAGAAACTCAAATACCAGATACAGTTTATGCGAGTCGGAATGGACAATATTGTAGAGAGACACAATGTAGTCATCCCGCATCTCCTTGAGGAGCGAGATCTCGCGGATAGCCGTCG
The DNA here is from genome assembly GCA_030570855.1 of Tardiomyces digboiensis. Classification (NCBI taxonomy): domain Eukaryota; kingdom Fungi; phylum Ascomycota; class Dipodascomycetes; order Dipodascales; family Trichomonascaceae; genus Tardiomyces; species Tardiomyces digboiensis. The sequence continues at coordinate 12,375 of JAJLWU010000263.1, read as the reverse complement.
ACGGGACTCCTTCATCCTCTGCCTCCAAGCGGATTTTCTTGAGGGCCACAAGACGATTGCCGTTCAATGTATCTCGAGCTTTGTAGACCACTCCATAGGTTCCTGCTTGTTAGTCGTCGTCGCTACTGGTGTTGGTTATCAACTCAGCAATTTGCAAGGATGTAGCAAGGCTGGAAACTAGAATCGGGGACACACAGGTTCATAAACCAATATCCCCAGGAATAGTTTCTGGTTTGTAGACGCAAATCGTAACAACCACACTCGCCCCCAAATGAAGCAAACTCGATACAGTCTGGTAATAAATTGATCAAATAAACACAACGTACCCTCGCCGACTTTTTCCAACTTTTGGTAATCTGACAACTCAGGCATGATAAATGATTACCCACTAGTCGCGACAACGAATGGTGAAAACAACTACAAAGAATGTATGGCAACGAACGGGTGACACTTTGTTTCTCTGGAAACGTCACGGGCGACTATCCGATCCGTTGTTGTTGACTTGTGGCGCGCGCAACCAGTTGAGATTTAGGCTTGTGTGTATTTCTGCGACCGCCTCCTGTCTGATGTTTACGCGTGCCCGTTTCGAACCGCGTCGTTGTCACAATTATTTGCAAGGGTAAATCACGTGATAAGTTTTATGAACTCGTTGAGATATAGATTTATAACCAGGACTAGTAAATCCAATTACTGGTTGCCAGAGTAAACATAGAAAGCGTCGGCCAACGGTTACTGGGCTTTTTTCGCCTGTTCCGCAAGGCGAGCCTTCTTGCGAAGAGCGCGCTTGCGTATGCCAACGTGCATACTATAGTTGACGGTTGCAGCAAGAGCAGAGTAGACTCCAACTGTGTTTTCGATCCACCAGTGCATAAGCGCATGAGTCCAGAAAGGTGTTGTCGACGCATAGCGCTCTTGGGCACCGGTGCGACGCCCAATGCTGCGAATCGTAGATCCTACAAATGCCTTGGCGGTGGGGATAGTGGCTGAAGCACGACGAATCTTAGACATGTTTGAGGTAACAAGATACGAGATGACGAGCTGGACGTCTATGTTGGATGATTCTAACTCCTTAGCAAGAGCGCTGCTCCAAGACTGAAGGAACGCCTTTGAACCAGAGTAGACAGCAAGAAGAGGAGTGGGTGTGAGGCCCGCAAAAGAACCCATAGTCAAAATGAGCCCTCTCTTGACCTTTTTGCGCTTGATGGTATCTTGAATCACCGGCGCCACGACTCTCGTCACCTCGAGAGTACACACGTTGTTGACATTGATGATATCGCGGAGCTCCTGGTCGTCAGTCTCAAGGAACGGAACGGGCATCTCATGGCTCTGGCCAACATTGTTGATGAGCACTCCCACGTCTCCAAGCTCCTCCTTGACCCAGGTGGCAAACTTTGCATATGTAACGGGTGACGTATCCTTGGCGTCTAGAGCAAAGTGCTTGACCTCAACCCCGTACTTCTCCGTGAGGGTTGCGGCAGCAGCATTGAGTTTGTCTGGATTGCGTGAAACAATGGCAACTTGGAAGCCAGCCTTTGCAAGTTGGCGGGCAAACTCCTCGCCAATGCCGGCCGTTGCGCCAGTCACAACAGCCCACACTTTATTATTGGACCCGTACGTCGACAACGACTTTGCTGGAAGAACAAATAAGTCAACGAGGACTGCTATATAGCCCAGAACCAGGTTAACAGTCTTGAGCAAACCAATTGCCAGCACCACGAGAAGCACCACACCAATGGTTGGGCTGTGGGTTGCGGTGGTGGTGAGGTCCGCGAAAACGCTTGCGACAGGCATGTGTAGCGACTGGATTAGTAGTTGACTTGGCACCAGACTGGATGCCTTGCGAAAACTCGAAAACTAACTCGGCCTGGAAACCACCGCTTCGGTACCCGAAATATCATGATGGGTTAGGTCTTAGTTGCTGTTAGCAGCAACGTCAGCAAAAGCATTTGCTCACGTGATTCCTGATACGAGCCACGTGCTGCAGTAGACGATCGGAGAGAACTTTGGTACCTGTCGTTCACTTGAGAGTCGCACCAGGAGGTACTACTTTGGATGGATCAGAGGCATGTTCAATCGCGGATATGGAACTCTGAGGTGTGTACTTTACAACTGCTTGCCGCCGGTCTGGGCAAGGAGAAGTAGGTTATACCCCTGACACGGCTGATACAAACACTAACGCAAACGCATTCTCTGTGTTATCATTGATTGTATTTACAATAATGCTCAAATGTATAAACATGTGAAACATGCACGCCGGCGTCACTCACGGAATAATGCTTGCCAGATCTTGGGGCATTTGGCGCATCGTCGTATTACAGTTGGGTTTGGAGGGCAATACCAATTTGCCAAATTTGAGGGAGCTTTGAGCCGTTTACTTCTAATAGTCGGGCCCCGGTGACGTCTTCCACAGCGCAACTTGCATGCCGTATAATACCGATTCCACGTGACGGAACACCCCGACCCGGAATCTGGCCACATTTCAGATCTGGTCATCGTCGTCGTTTAGCAATGCAAATCTTCCCCGGTATATTTTCCCGATTCCGTACGTAAGACTTTCAACTAACTTTGCCAGCATTTTGGCGGCAACACTAGTAATAATCTGCCGACATAGGTCCAGACTAGGGTCTGTGGGCTACGGCGTTTGGTATTGGCTGTAGCCCGTAGATAACTATCTCAACGCAGATTTCTAGATAACCTTGGCGGCACCTAAAATTGAAAGCCAATTTGTTGTTTACGCAAACTGGCTTTCATTCTTTTTTCTTTAGATGGAATTCTGGGAGGCGTGGCCCTCCCTCAGTTGGCACACTCGTCCATCTGACAGCTGAGGCACTATCTGACGTCACTCTCAGGGTCTGAGTCGACTTGCCTGAAGTTTGCAAGAGCACTAGTAAACGGTCTCAATGCAAGTTGGTACGTTCTAAGTTGCAGAGATATAATTGTTGACTCAAATGGGTTGACTATACATTCATGTGCATGTGATCGTACCGAAACCAAGGGCAATTCAAGGAGTGTTGTGACTTCTTATTTCATATGGATCCCGTGATTAACTCTCTAAACTCTTCTGGGAATTCAATGGCCCTCTTAAGTAATGGCTTCATAGCCCACCCCTGCAGCAGGTCGCCCCGCCACTCGCAGACCGCTGCTGCCCAGTTGACGTCTGTAGGTGACTCGGAGCAAATGCGTGGGGTCACGATAAATAATTATCCGCCAACATAATTTGATAGGAACCCCCAATTCGGCTATGACCAGCCTCGACTGAATGTTTTTGCTTGTTAATTTATGGGCATTCTCCTTTTTACAGTTATGGGCAGGGAACTCGCCATCTCGGCCGATGTTAACCGGATACAGCCAAAGCTCGGACGCACCATTTCCACTACCGGGCGTTACACGCTAGGTCAAAATGCGTTCATTACCACTCGTTCATTAGCTGCTTCTCGGCACATCCAATGGGTAGAGCGCGGCCAACGCCTCATGCGGCGACGGCGGGGACGTGCATGCAGCCGTCTGCAAGCGTCCACGGATGTCCTGGACACCTGTTTCTGTACTGAGCTACTCCACAACGATGTTCCAAAAGCTGTTAAATATTGGCCTCTGCTACGATTTACGGACTATCGACTACACTCCGAAATATGCACGCTTATGCTCTGGGACCATATGACAAAAGGGCTAGGGGGTGCCAGGGCATGTTTGTGTGTCGCGGCGATCGCTGCCCAGACTGTTGTATATAAGACTTGACCGGCGCGTGAGGTGACGGGACCAACTACAGATTTCCGTTGGCGACAGGTAATTGGCGTGCTCATCACAACCTTTTTGTTTTGTGTTGAAGCTAGTTGCTGCCGTTGCAATCCCGCCTGGTGAGGTTCGATACAAGCTTGCGAACGCCGATATCCGCAAAAATTAATCAAGTGGCCGGGCATGCAATCTGAGAGCCACTCAGATTCAGGAAAAGGATTTTCAAGCAACTTGTGGCAACTTTCAGCTTACTAGTGCACGTGTTTCAAGTCAATTTTTTAGCGCGAGGTATGCATTTCCCTTCTTTTGGTTTGTTTACAGATAGCCCCTGGAGGAACCCGAACAAAGCCGCCGCTTGGGGCGTACTAATATTTTGAGGTATTTGCGAATGGAGCATTTTACAGTCGCTTATTTTGTCCGTTGTCAATCACAAGAGACAAAGAGTCTTTTGTGCAAGTTGAACACAGTCTGGGAGGAACCACGCTGTGGAGCTGTCGTCAGAAATTAATGCAGAAAAACCAAACTGACACCAGGCGTAGAGGGTCGATGGTCGACGACGAGAAGCTTTCAGATGACGAGGTCCCTATGGTTTCTTTGGAAGATGGGGAAGATACAGATGAGGAGGAGGACGAGATCTTACACCATGTACCTGTAGCTGGGACGTCAATCAAGACAGCTCCAGACTTGGAACCGGCGCCTAAAGTACCTGTGGAGTCAATTCCAACACCAGCACCGGCTCCATCGAGAATGTCACCAGTGGAGCATATTCCGAGAGATCGGTCTGGTAGTGGAAGTGGGCCAAGTGCCCGCAAGCATCGACCACGGTTGAAGAGTTTAGGCATCCTCGGAATCAACAATACCGCTGGTCGAATCAGCAACAGCGGGGAAATATCCATGAAACAGGCCGGCATGAGGCGCTTAATGGCGGGAAACCGCCCACAGCAATGGTCGCGCTATTCAGGTCCCGGGAGCCCTCAGTTTTTCGGTGATGGCGGCATGATGACCGCCCCCGCACAGATGATGGGAATGCCGCTTGATGAAAATGGCAATATTATAGATGACGGCAGTGGAATGCCGGACGACTTCAGCCCTCGGGGTAGTGGCCAAAAAAAGAAAAAGGAAAAGGGAAAGAAGACAGAAAAGCAGTCGTTGGGCCAGAAGATCCAAAACTCTTCTCTCGCAATATATATTGCCATTATTTTATTTGGCTACTTTGTGGCCCAGCAAGGCGAGGTGCTAGAAGCTCATCTGGGCCAAGTTATTACCGTTGTGTTCAATGTGTTTTCTGGCGCGTGTATTGTCGCTTCGGTGATTGCAGGTTTAATCGTCTTGTATCGGGCACTGTCGGGAGCTGGAATTTTCAAAAAGAACAAGAAAGAAGACGAAATTGAAATGGAACGCATCCCTGATGGCGTCTCATTTGGTAGACACCAATTTCCCGAAGAAATGCGAATGCAGTCGCCGCTGGACGGCTACTGGCCAGAAGACGTACCCATGAGAACACGCAACGAATACGGCGGCCCGCACCTCTTTGGCCAATCGTGGCACGAAGGTGGCACTGTTGGCTTGTCTCGCCGAAATAGTCACCGGACCCAATCTGCTCAACGGTCGTACTCTCAGCCAGCAATTCACTCACCAAAGCCCATGTATGGATATGATCAACGTGGAATGAGCTCTCAAAATGTGTATGGCCCGGATCAACGCTGGGACCAGCGCCAGCATCATTACCGAACGCCTCATGGTCCCAAAATTCCGATAGTATCTGGTGGGTATGAGGGCCCGCTTCCACAGCAATCTGGAACTGGATATGATCTATTCCCCGACCCATACGCTTCTTACGATCCTGCATGGGGCGCGAATTCTGGCCCACAGCCCGTAAAGGCGTCGGTTCGTGTCAATATTGAAAGCACTAAGGACAAAAAGGACTCATTTACGTCGCCGGTTAAGGTAGTGTTTCGTCGCAAAGAATCATCAGAAGCTGGTAAGCTCGCTCTGGACGACACGTCGCCACCTTATGTGGATGACTTTTCCTGTAAACCCTATGGCGCTCCCCCTCGAAGATTCAGAGGCATTGTTAATTGACAACAGTCCGTCCGTGACGGTCCTCTAATGACTTTACGATAGGCAAAAAATAAAAGAATATGCATTGATGCCAAATAGTGGAGAAACTATTCCCAATTCACCTCAACAGGTTTCTATGTCGAGTGTTTTAAGGTCCAACGACGTATGCTGCTGCGTAACCTATGAACATGTTTTTTTATAGGTCTCCAATAATGAGAGCGCCTCTCTGAGTTGCTTGATAGCAGTATCCATGTCGTCGTAATTAAGGGCCGAAATGGCGAACTTGGCATTCTTTTGCGCAGCCGACACAACTTCGCTCTCATTCATCATGTGCTGGACTTCTTGCTTGGTAATATGCTTAGCAGAAGAGGTACTGGAATGACGGCGCGCCGGTCGTGATGTAGCAGGTTCTTTCGAGAGTGGCTGTCGTGATGGGGCTTTAGGAATATCAGGTAGCTCAGTAGCCTCCAAATCAGGAACCGTGGGCATTATAGGTGGCGCAGACGGTAGTTCAACAAGATCAGAATCCCCTGTCAAAGGTGGCACTTCGGGTTCCTTAGCTATACCTGGTGCTGTTGGCAGATCAAGTTCGTCTATACCTTGCTCAGTCAAAGTCTGTTGTTGCTCATGTGCATCTGGTTCGTCAGGCATTGCGTTTAATTCGGCCAGTTCCTGTTCCTCGTCAGGTTCGTCGACCTTGGGCGGTTCGTAGTCATCAGGGTCATCTCCGTTCTTATACGCTTTGAGAATTCTGGCGGCGTGGAACTTTGCATACCTGATCTTATCGGACACATCCGGCTCCAGCTCAGGTTTAAAAACGCGCAACAAATCAAAGAACTGTGATGCCGCCAGCAGTTTTTGCGGTGTAGCCTTTGTGGTCTGCTTGTTATGAATCTCATTATCAGCTCTCAAGAAGATCTTGGTGGCAAACGATTCCAGATATGCCTGGGCAGTGTCGTCATCAGAGAGTATTGCAATAGCCTCGTCAGTATTTAGCCCTGGGTCAGTGGACTTCATATCCTCAATGTCGTCGAGCAAATTAGTAGCAAACTCGGCTACATGCTTGTCTTTATGATGTAAGTTCGTTGCCAGTACTTGTTGAACTGCGTGCAATTTGCCTATTGTCAGCTTCTGTAGTCAAGTTTGTAGCCACATGCCATCCTCATCCAACCGCTCAATTGCAACTACCGCAGACATTGGAGGAGTGACTTTGAAAATTCAGCAACCATTTGCCTCTTCAAGACATAGAGAACCAACAGATACGTACAGAAATAGGAGACTATTGGATTAGCCGTCTTGAGCTCCTCCGCTCGGGAAAGAAACGGCTGAACAAACTTGACAGCTGCTGCAGCAACCAAATGGTTACTCATTTCGATTGCAAGTCCGCCGACTCTAAATGTCCGATAGACGTGTTCAATAAATGCCCGATATCAGAGTCACCTGCTTCAACGTTTCCCCACCATGCGTGTATTAGTTACAGTGAGTTAACGTCTGTAAAGACGTCTCCGCCGCAGATGCTGGCAAAGACAGCGTACTTTCAATATAATTTGATCACAAGATCTTTACGAGATCAGAACAGATGCAGTACTACCCAGTTGAGCTGTTTGATCGATCCCTTGTCTAAGAACCGTCCTGCATGTCATCGTGCTGGGGGTGATATGCATAGGCCATCAGCGCAGTGCTATAGGCCGTCGTATTCATGATCCAGAATTCTCTGAAGAGCAACCATTGGTTAGCAATTATGCAGATGCGATTGGTGTACTCAGTATGAAAGCTTACCCTAATTCTTTCTAACCTGGGATGCCAAGGCACTGATAATACCTCGTCCCACGAACGCTATAGCGGCTACACATGTAATAAGTCCCTACAGCTACTCAAGTAATTAATCCCTAAAAAGCGAAAGAGTATTTCGATAGCCTATCGAACAATTGCTCATGCGTGGTAAAACTCCAAGCCTATGTGACCAAATACATCCGCAGGGATGGCCCGGGTAACGCGCGTAACGGCAGTCCACGCGTAATGCGTTTTTCATTTGGCGTCTTAACTGGCCTTGTCAAGAAATACTGAGGTGGTACCCGCTTGGAGCGGAGAGGGACTATACAGATGGACAAGTCGTCCTATTATAACGGAGATTTGGTTGGCGGCGGTCCAATTGGACTCCAGCGCAGTCTTACCGAGCCGACCAAAACTCCAGACGTGAGACTGGCACCCGGCACTGATGACGGATCCAGGCGCCTATCGAAATCAAATGAAGCACCGCATGGTGCAAAGGCTACATATCTTTCATCGACTGCTACCGAGGTAGATGACCACCAAGCGGTGCAGCGCGATGCATCAGCAGCAGTAGAATCGCCGTCGTTTGGTTTTGTAAAAGTCCAGGCCAAACTTAATGAGGACATCTACACTGTAAGTACGACGATATTATGTCAGTCATTTCGTCAGGCAACTAATTCCAGGCCACCTATTCAGGTATTCCAGTGTTTGAGATGCTCGTCAATGGTGTAGCAGTAATGAGGCGTCGGCAGGATTCGTCGCTGAATGCGACGCAGATTTTGAAGGTAGCGGGGGTGGAGAAGTCGAAAAGAACCAAAGTGCTGGAGAAGGAAATTCTTATAGGGGAGCATGAAAAGGTCCAGGGTGGATATGGCAAGTACCAGGGAACATGGATTCCATACGAGCGTGGCGTTGAGCTATGTAGAAAGTATGGCGTGTACGACATCTTGGAGCCGCTGCTGACGTTTGACCCCAACAATGTGGACGTTGACAAGACACCGACAAAAGAGCAGGCCATGGCCGCTAAGAGGAAGAGATCCTCGACTCTCGGTCCCACTGCCCAATTACAACACACTAATAGCTTGACATTTGCCCATCCCTTGCAGGTCACTGGGACTGGTAGTAGTTCACGGCCGACACCTCTTGCCAATAGTGCGTCAGCGGCTCTGTCTGCCCTTGGACGCCGCCCAGACAACAGCGATCCTGGTGCTGTTCAGCAAAGAGATGCGGCTTCGGATTCTTACGAGAGAGATTATATGTACCTGGCACACAAAAACAAACGTCTGCGCTACGACCAGATTGAGGGAAACGGCTCTGTAAGCAATGCTGCAGCTGCTGCCGCTGCAGTGGCGGCTGCCGTGGATGTCTTGGATGATGAAGGCATTCCCGACTCAAATGTGCCCATGTCACCATTGCCTGAAGATGGCCCTAATTTCGAAGAATCACGCGAGTTTGTGACGCAGATTTTTATCAACACAGAGTGCAATGACTTGGAGCAGCTATTAGGGGGTCGGGACCGCCTGGAAATGATCAATGTCGACGTGCCGATTGACGAATCTGGTCACACAGCACTCCACTGGGCTGCTGCACTAGCTCGCATTCCCTTGGTCAAGGGGCTAATAAAATGTGGTGCCAATCCTCGCCGTGGTAACTACAACGGCGAGACTCCACTTGTACGCGCTGTACTGGTTACTAATAACTCGGATCTCTCACTGTTACCCGAGCTCCTTGACATGTTGTACCCAGCAATCCCACTCGCTGATCATATGGGTCGCACTGTACTCCACCACATTGCTCTCACAGCAGGGATCAAGGGCCGCAGCGACGCGTCCCGATATTACCTGGAGAGCTTGCTTGAGTGGATTGTCCGACGCGGGTCTCGGTCAAAAACTGGGAGGTTAGGGCTGGGCCGGTTCATGAGAGAAATTGTAAATGCACAAGACAAAAATGGTGACACTGCCCTCAACATTGCCACACGTGTAGGCAATAAAAGCATCGCGCAACAACTTCTTGATGTTGGGGCAGACCCGAACATCCCGAATCGGGCCCAGCTTCGCCCCATTGACTTTGGACTCAAAGTCTTGGCCGCGGACGGATCAGATGGCCACATACTCATGTCATCAGCCTTGATGGCACAGTCTGCTGCTGCTGCTAGTACGAATTCCCGAGCAAGCGGAGCTAGTGCAACTGAAAAGCGCCAAAACATTGTACAGTCTGTTCACGGCTGTATCGACGAACTCGAGCAAGATTTCCAGCAAGAGCTCGAGTCCAAGCAAAGGCTGATTGAGGACATGCATGCTCAATTAAGAGAGGCAACTATCAATCTGGCTGGCCGCAAGGAACGCCACGATCAGCTCAAGAGTATTGTTGATCAGCTTGTAGGGCTACAACGTAGCTCGCAGAACCTGGAGCGTGCAATTCACGTGGAAGACCGTGCATTCAAAGACGTCGAAGAACGCACTGGCCGAGCGATCCAGTCTTCTTATGGTTTTGATGGTAACTTTGATGCCGATCAGCCATTCCGCATCTGGCTGGATTCAGACGATGTGACAAAGGGTAAGATTCCTCCTCTTCTGCTCCAAGCCCGTATATCGGCCTATAAGCGCAATGAAGCGATCTTAATGGAGCAGGCTAACGAATTACGTGGCCGTTCGGTTGAACTGGAGCGGAAGTTCCGTAAGGTGGTGTCATTGTGTACCCAAGTTCCAGAGGATCAAGTGGATATTATTCTCAACGGTTTGGTACAGGCTGTTGAAAGCGATGGTCCCAATGTTGATATTTCTCGAGTGGCTGGCTTTATGCGCAAAGTCGACGATGGCGTAGAGGCTTAAGTACCCACTTTTTGCACGGTTTCTTATGTGACGTGACGATTTCATGACAGTTTTATCTCCAATTGTTTATACAGTTTATCAACGAAGTTTTGGCTTGTATCCGTTGTGTTATGAGAGATTCGCCCTGTACCTCGCTCAGTAGTTTGGATTTTGTGAGCTACTTTGAGCTGGATGCACTTGCTGGTATACAGCAACGTGTAATGGGCAAGAGAAACGGGTCTTGTATTTGAGTGCGCTTCCAGCGATATAATGCTGGCCAGTGTAATTTGAGAGACCTACAAACCACCGTAGCATACCTAAGGCAGTAGCACTCCCAGTATCTCCCCATTGCTGATTGCCGCTTGGCTTCTCTGATTGGTCTGTTGTTAAATACCGCGCATATCCGTAATTTTTGCCTACACTGTATGCCCACCGCTTGTGTGAAACCAGTCTACTGGAAGCGGCAGCAAGACTGAGAGAAATGTATTCAAGTTATAGTTCCTGTTTTGAAATGCAAGATGTTGATTATTGATACATATTATTGACGCATCAGAGTTTGATTCAATTTTCTACAGGGCCGATCAGGGTTCTTTTGAGTTGTCACCATCATAAATAGCAGCAATGTAGCAACCTTTGGCTATGTGCAACAAAGGAAAACAATCCTGGAGGAAAGCAGCATCTTGTGAGGCGAGCAACAACTGATAATGAGTGGCAACCGCAGCAGCGACCCCTCGAATAAGCAGCCTTTAGTAAGTATATACTATGAAGGAAACTGCCCACATTGACAGATTACTCTTGAAAAGAAGGTACGTGGCCGCCGCTTACATGACATCTTCTTCTAACACGCAGCTGCGCCAGGCTCAGGTGAGCCCACCCACGGCAGGTTCTCTAAACCGGTATGCGTCTGCACCGGCGCTTCGCGGGCCAGGAAGCTCTGTTATGGGTAGTGGCACTCCTGGCTCTACCTCATTTCAGTCGTTGACGGCAAAAACTTCATACGACTCTCTTGACTCTATTTCCTTCCAGAGCGGGCAAAGCGGCACAAGCTCGCCTTGGTCTTCTTCGGGTATCAGCCAGTTCTCTGCGACACTCGGAACAGTACCAACGTCTCAATCTCGTACCTCATCTCGCACCCATGGCAGCAACAGTATTCGAGATCCTTTCAGCGACAGCTTCAGTTTCAACTTTGATAAGTCATCAACGTCCATATTGGATCTCCAAGTTAATGAGAACCAGCGCATTGCAGAGGCTCGTAGTGCCTTCAACAACGCTGCCATGCAGTCAGACAAGAGTTATCTTGAGTTGATGGTTAAGAATCTCCAAAAGTCTATTGTTGAGAAAGACAACACCATTGACGATCTGAAAACTCGGCTCGACGCTATCATCACCGCTATTGCATGGGATACAAACGCCCAGGCTGATAGAGCAATCACCAGTGCTTTAGAGAGCATGAATGTGGACGCTCTTGAGATTGCCCATCGAATTGTATCCCGGATCAAATTACTCAAAGAGGAGAATGACTCTCTTGGTGTAAGTGCCTCACCTCGTCCTCCACAGTTTAATCTGCCTCTCGGTTAAAGGGAATTCTAACATCAGCGACTTCTATCCCAAGGACGCGCAGCTCAAATGGAGAACGAGCTCGATATCCTTCGCCGCGAAAACGAAGAGCTCAAACACAAGATTGCCGGTAAGTGGCTGCAGTCCTTGTCGAAAGATCACACTAACAATAGAAATTACCGGCACGTCTGGCCAGGATACCAATATTAGCGAAAATTAAGTGATTTATAAGGTCTGCGAATGCGCCGTCTAATATCAAATATCTCATGTTTAACATATAGTATTACAAATCATTAACTTAAAATTATGCGATTCCCCCGCAGCCCATTTAAAAGTCCTCGTCGAGAACAAACGAATCGTCAGCAGTGTCGGCCTTCTTCGGTGTAGTACCAGCCATAACACCGGCCTTTTGGTAGTCGGAGACGCGCTTCTCAAAGAAGTT